>LPNX010072263.1:41471-54184 GCA_001517045.1 Pseudotsuga menziesii | reverse complement strand
ATATATTCGAGGTACAATTCAGTTTGGGATTCATTACAGTACAGGGGGGAAACCTTTGTTGGTTGGTTTCACTGATTCAGATTGGGCCGGTGATCCTGACGATCGAAATTCTACTGTAGGTTATGTTTTCAGTCTGGGATCTGGACCTGTCACTTGGGCTTGTAAGAAACAACAAGCTCTTTCTCTTTCTTCAGCAGAAGCAGAATATCGAGCCGTAGTTAATGCCAGTCAGGAATATTTATGGCTTCGACAGATCCTTTCAGAGTTTGGATTTGAGCAGCAATAGCCTACTCCACTTTGGTACGACAATCAAAGTGCCATCAAGCTTGCCAAAGACCCAGTTCTACATCAACACAACAAACACATTGAGCTACACATGCAATTCATTAGAAATCTTGTTCATGATCGTGTTCTTGAAATGCTCTATTGCCCTACAGATGATCAAGTTGCAGACATCTTCACCAAGTCTCTTACAGAAGCAAAATTTTCTAAACTTCGATCTATGTTAGGAGTTAAGGAATGTGTCCTTAAGGGGGGATAGGCTCTAACGCCTCCTTCATTCTCATAATAGTGTCACTTTTGTAAATCCTTCAATCTTATCCCAAGTTGTTCATAAGGGGAGATGTTAGGATATTTAGACACTTAGGAGTTAGCTAAGATCAACTTGTGTAATATATCCATTAGGTAAAGTGTGTTTCTTTAGTATGCATTAGTAAACATTTGTAAATATTCTAATCCGACGGTCACGATATGCTCTAGACATAAAGTGATCCGACGGTTCAACTTCTCTTAGATCATATCTACCATTGATCTGTGGCTTAAAACCCAATTGGTCCATGATCTCTATTTAAAGAGCATGGAGGGTCCTTGGCTAATTGATCGATTATGAGAAGCTCATTTGTAACTTTCTTTCTTTTGCATAATAAATTGCTCCAAGTAGCTATTTGGATGGGGCTGTGGACTGTTTACCTCTCGAGGGTTTTAACCACGTGCCAAACATCGGTGTGTTGATCTGTGATCTATTTGTTTGAAGCAGTTGCTCAAGGTGTTCAGTATTTTGGGAGTACCCTGTCTACCTGAACAATATGTATTGTATTTGAATCATGGCAAGGAGATCAAGGCCAAGGCCCTACCATCGATTTGGTGTTTTTTGTATAGGTGATCAAGGTTGATACCTATGGTTCTTGTGCTCGTCATGCACAACAAATATTTGGACACCATGTAAATATGCAATTTAATAAAAATACCACAACTAGCTATGCACTGCAACGTGAGATATGGGGGCATGATTTCACAAGGAATAGGGAAGGGGGGGGTAGTTAGTCAAACTCCTGAGCCAATAGGGTGAGACCAGATGTCAATAGGGAAACCCATAAACCCTCAACTACCTTTTTTACTCTATCCTCAATCATTAAATCCTTCTAGAAGTTGGATGAGGAAGTTAATACCTTGGGCAGAGCAAGGCATGGTAGTCGGTTTTGTGACTGAATCCTTTCTACAGCCTGCATTCTGATTCTGACACAAGTAAGTACGTGATGCGTGCCAATCCATCTTTTCCTCACTCGAGGGAAGGTTTTGTTGTTCCTTAGCATTTAGGGTTGATCATTCACGATCATTCATTCATGCATTAGGAATTCTTCTTGATTGAAAGCCAAGTTTTTGGTCTAAATCCTTGGGGTTGTTCATGGTTCGTTATCCGAAGTCGGGGAAGGGATTTCTCATTGTGGTGCAACATGATTCATTGTGTTGTTCACCGTCCCAAGTCTCAGAGAGCGTTTTGGCTCACGCAGAGTGTTCTACAAGTATTTTCCTTTGTCGATACCTCATTTGATGGGTTACAGTGTTTCCTGAACTACAAAGTGGTATGAAACTTTGTTTCTATGTGTTACGGAGTGAAGCCCTGTGTTTCTATGTCTACCTGTGGTTTGTTGTAATGTACACCCTGATTTAGGTCTGAACTATATGCAAGGCTTAGGAGTGGAAGAGAAGAGGAATGGGCTTGATAAACTTAGTGCATAGAGGAACCTCAAGAAAAGATAAGAGTGGCTGGTGAATATTCTATGCACGCCCTGAAGAGCACTCGAAGGGAAGACATAGCTTGAGGGACTGTGGAGCAGAGAAGGGGACGATTCATTATGTTGGGGTGCAGGTAATGTGGATTCCAGGCTAGATAGATCTTGTGGAGGTGTCCCTAGCTCATGAGTGAGCCACTAGCTTAGCCATTCTACCTTTCGAATGCCTTAGCAATCTGATAAACCCAACTGGTAGTTGGCTTGGCTGTGCCTTGTTGTGCATTTTGGCCATGTGTGTAATCCTTGGCTGGACAACCTGATAAACCCAACTAGTTGGCTTGGATGAATAGCCTATGAAACCCAATAGTGAGATGGCTTGGTTGAATAGCCTGTGAAACCCATCTGTTGGCTTGGCTAGTCCTTAATGTAAATGTTGGCTTGACTATGTGCAGTTTGATAAACCCAACTGTTAGCTGGCTTCGCTGAATAACCTGTGAAACATAGTAGTGTTTTGGCTTTGTTTTCTGCAGCCTGATAAACCCAATTGTGTGTTGGCTTGGTTGGAAAGTATGATAAACCCAACTTTAGGTTGGATTGACTGTGTCTGATGTGATTTGGCTGTGTGTGTGCCTCTTGTTCCCTAGTTCCTTGTGGAAATCATGCCCAACTATGGGGTGGAAGTTGTGTTGAGATATTAATGAACACAAATGGGCTATGGTTGGGTGGAACGTTGCAATGACATAGCTAGTTGTGGTACAACTTCATCTTCAAGATAAGTATTCTCTGTTATGCTTATTTATGTAATGTATTTTCTTATGAATGAATTAAATATGATGGATGCTTGCTAATGATTTTAGTAGGGTTACTGTTGTTAAATGTTCCTGCATTTGCATCTATATATGCCTTGTATGTTTCATTGTATTTTGCTCATGGTGATGGAGGCTAGAATTCTGGTTGCAGATTCATAAGGCATCTGACTTGAGCATTTTCGCACCCAGGAATCTGCCTACGGAGGGCGGGAAGCAAAAAGAAAAGTTGAGAACAAGGAAGAATGTGAGTTTTTGCACTCTGGGATCCGCCTATGGAAGGAAGGAGGTGGGAAATTTGAGAAAAGAGAAAGGCATATTGCCGGTTTTCGCACCCTGAAATCCACCTGCGGAAGGTGGAAGGTGAGAGGCGGAAAATGGGAAAATATTGAGGAGAAAAGTCGTTTTTCCAATTTTCGAGGTCCATAGCGGAAGGAAAAAAGGAGAAAGTCAGAAGGTGGAAAGTTGAGGGACAAAGTGTTCATTTCATAGGTTTTCTGATTTCCAAGATTTGCCCGTGGAGTGCGAAAGGTGAAATATCGTTAATTGATTCCACCGTTTGTTAGTTTTCTGATTCCCGAGTTCCGCATTGAAAGGAAGAAAGGTGGAAGGCAGAAACGGGGATAAATGATTCCTTCAAAGGTTATGTTCTGATTTTCGAGTTCCAAAGGCAGAAGGAGAAAGGGTGGAAGGAGAAAGGTGGAACATGGTTTTAGTGACTATGTGGCATGCTATGTTTCCATTTTCCGATTCTGTAGCGAAAGATGAAAGGCAGAAAGGAAAGGTGCAGTGCAAAAAAGGAATTTTCGATCACGAAATGGATTTGTCAAGGGAGGAACAATTTTTATAGTGATGTTTATGCCTAAGTATGAATGTTGAAGAGTGTTTTCATGGCCATGCCCTGTGTTTCAAAAGAGGAACCACAGTTCTTTAAGAAATTTTTTATTTTGCATGATAATCGGGGTATGTGTACGTGACATTGTGGTGTTAGAGCTAATGGTTACAACATTGGGCTTATATGGGCTATGTGACAGTGAGTAAATGGTTTTTAATTCTGAAATTGTCATGTAGCTAACAATTGTGTTGATTAACGCATTTTTGCAGAGTCATAGTGCAGATTGGAAAAGTGGGTTTTTGGCTCAGCCATGAGAACCTACAGTATGAACGATGCACATGATCCCTATGAGTATGAGGAAGATGCTATGGGGGGACTGTTCGCATTGGAAATACTGAAACAGATTCCAATGGAAGAATATTTCAAGAGACTCCGCCAGATATTGCATCCACCATGAGAAGCCTAAGGGTGGAGATGCAAAGTTACAGGGAGGACACTGAAAGAGTGATTAAATCTCAGGAAGAGCGAAATCAGCTGAACGCAACCATGTTGAAAAGTTTGTGATCCAGGAGGATATTGGTGGCCACCCACCGATTCCTCTTGGACCCCCACCATTGTTTCTTTCAGTTTTCCAGTTTCCTTAATTGTAGCACAATTTACTATTTTTGGCAGTTTTTCAGGTCCTAAACTTCTGGAGCCGTTTTAAGGCCCTAAATGACGTTTTTTTGTCATCGAATGTTCAAAAACGAACTCGATATTTTTTGCTTATGGATGTAGTCCTTAAATAGATCTTTCTAACAATGTATCATGCGCGTCTAATGGAGGTAGTATGCTAAAGTTACGACCCCGGAAAATTGATGTACCAAGTTACCCAACAAGGCCCACATTAAGGCGTTTTACCTCCTAGGGTTAGGTTTTTGGATGTGTACGGTTTCCATTGTTTCTAAATAATATATAGGCCTTTGAGCCTCATTGTAACACAGAGTTCAAAGGCATGTAGCCGCCACATCTCTTCTCAGAGATAAGCTACCAACACTCTAGCTAGTTTATTTCCATTCTGTATGCAAACAAGTTTCAGTTATTGATTAATGAAATGGAGTGTTATTTCCACTGCATATTTGTTTTTATGGTTATTTGTGTATTCTGTTGCGTTCCTACATAAATCCGGATCAGTGGTATCAGAGCAATCTTCTCTTTCTCGATCTTTCTTTGCATGTCCCCAATGAGGGCGGGGTATAAAGAGTTAGGGCTCGATCTAGTTGAACCTTTTCAAGATCAGCCTCACAAATCCCGAAGGCCACCCATGGGGGATGAAAAGAAAGATGAGGGTGCAGAATATCCTATCAAAATGTTGCTCAAGGAGGCCCTTGAAAAACAAAGGAACGCGATGATGGACAACTTCGCCCAGATCCTTCAACGACTTCCCACTGGCGGCACATCTGCATCTAGCAGCCACTCTGGAGGTGCAACCCCTTTTGAGGTACAAGTAAAATTTGACATTCCCATATTTGATGGTCGAATAGATGCATATGCTGTAGATAAATGGTTGAATATATTAGAAGGATATTTCTCGGTTCATGACTTTTCTGACCGGGAAAAGATTATTTTTTCTCTACTCAAAGCCGCCCCCCATGTCAAGGACTGATGGGAAACCTTCTGTGAGAGAAAGGATGAGGAGGAACCCTATCTGTTCTCGGCTATACCCACTTGGAATTCTTTCCGAGATGCCATAAAGGGACAATATTATCCGGTGGGGAGCTATGAGGACAATTACATCCAATGGACTACACTGCGGCAGCAAAGAGATCAAGATGTGCATGAGCTGACGAATCTGTTCCATACCCTGCGCACCAAGTTGGGTATCAAAGATTCAGAGAAACATTTGGTGCTGAAGTACTGCAGTTTTCTACATAGATACATTTAGGAGGAAATAGAGTTCCTCGACATCTCCTCGCTTGGTACGGCATATTGGTATGCTGCCAAAATTGAGCAAAAATTTAAACAGAAAAAGTGAGACTTTGGATCTATGAATCAGAAGCAAGGGAAAGGTGCCCCCAAACTGTAGAACCAAGGACACAACCAAGGCATGGCGACTGAAGAAAAATTTCCAAAGCCGCAAGAAAAGAGCAACACTGCAAAGCCAAAGAAGGAAGCAGGAAAGTGGTGCAAGTTCCATAAGAGCCCCACTCACAACACAAGTGAGTGTCGGGCTAAGCAATCACTAGTGGCCGAGATAAAGGATTCTGAATTAGATGCATACTCTGACACTGAATAAGAACCCGAGAAGGGGAATGACAAAGGGAAGAATATTATCGATGCAAAGCCCAATGCCACCGTTTCCACCACGAAGATCCAAAAGGAAGAACTAGAAGATTCAGAGGAGGAGGAGAGTCTTTTCCACTCCCAGATGTGGGTAAAGGGTTCCCCGCTATAGTTCATTGTCGACAGTGGGAGCCAAAAGAACCTGATTTCAGCAGAGGTCGTGAAGCGGTTGGGTTTGCTGACCATAACACAACTGCAACCGTACACCATCGGGTGTGTTCACCAAGGACGAGGTCTTCGTGTCAGCCAGCAATGACGCCTTCCCTACAGCATCAAGCCCTTCACCGATGAGGTATTATGTGATATTGCTCCTCTTGATGTTTGTGATGTATTATTAGGTCAACCATACTTATGGAAGTGACATGTTGTGTGTGAGTCCCAGCCTCGTGCTATTATTATTACATTGGGAAATAATTTGTACAGGATACCAGAGGTACCACCCCCTACTGCTATCTCTTTGGTTACTGCAAAACAATGCAGTAAGCTCATTTCCAAAATCAAGAAGTTTGTTTTCTTGATGATCCATCCTCAGGGCAAGAAGAAGATCGTGGCCACAACCTCCAGACAGGGCCCCTCTGCACGACAACAACAAATGGACAAGGTCATGGAGGAGTATCGAGACATATTCACCTCACCCACTGGGGTGCCTCTCCACTGTCAGGTTAAGCACCCCATCGATCTGACCCCAGGTGCGCCACTGCCCAATGGACCGATCTATCGCTGCTCTATTATGGAGAATGATGAAATCAAGAGGAAAATTCATGAACTGCTATAGAAGGGTCACATCCGGCCAAGTTCATTGCCCTGTGGGAGCCCGATCGTGTTGGTACAGAAGAAGGATGGGACTTGGAGACTCTGTATTGACTATCGGGTGCTGAACAAGATCACTGTCGAATAGGTACCCAATCCCATGGATTGATGACCTCTTGGACCAGCTTAAAGGGGAAAAATATTTTAGCAAGATCGACTTAAAGTCCGGGTATCACCAGGTACCGATTGAACCGATCGATCTGTGGAAGACTGCCTTCAAAGCCAAGGAGGTCCTTTTTGAATGGTTGGTCATGCCTTTCGGGCTGACGAATGCTCCTGCAACCTTCATGAGACTGATGGAAAACATCTTGTGGCCATTCACCATCTCATTTGTAGTAGTGTACTTGGATGACATCCTGATCTTTAGATAGACTTGGGAAGAGCACCTCCACCACATCTGACAGGTCCTCCAAACATTGCGGTAGCACAAGTTGTGTGCCAATTTGGACAAGTGCACTTTTGGCATGACCTAGGTTCAGTATCTGGGATACATTATTGATGACTGTGGGGTACATGTGGATCCAACCAAGATCCAAGTCATTCGGGATTGGCCAGCCCCAACTACTCTAACAAAGCTTCATAGCTTTTTGGGCCTTGCTAATTTCTACCACAGGTTCGTGTTGGGATTCTCTCATATCACTTGGCCCTTGAGTCAAGTCACCAAAGGAGGAGCGAAAGCAAAATTCTTTTGGTCAAAAACTTAGCAGAAGGCATTTGTAGAATCGAAACATCACCTCTGCTGTGCCCCAGTGCTCACATTACCAGACTTGCAACAACCATTTGAGATCGAGACAGATGCCTTTGACTATGCTATTGGGGCAGTCCTTACTCAACAAGGGAATCCAATGGCATATCACAGTGAGACACTGTCCGACACAGTCCGCAAATATCCCACTTATGACAAAGAGATGTATTCCATTGTACAGGCTTGCCGACAATGGAAGCATTACATTTAGGGGAAGGAAACGATCATCCACACAGACCACCGACCCCTGTAGTTCATGCAGACACAAGGGAAGTTACAGAATGATCATCATCAGAAGTGGTCCACATATCTACAACAGTTTCATTTGAACATAAAGTACAAGAAGGGAAGCACCACTAATGTTGCAGACTGCCTTAGTTGACCACCGATCGTGGCGATAACGACCGTGCTCAACTCTTGTGGGCATGAGACTTCTGATTGGCCGCTTCTCTACAAGAGTGATCTAGAATTTAGCCACACATACCAGACGCTCTTGGAGGGAAACCAAGTTCCAAAATTTCACCTCCATGATGTACTACTGTGTCACATGGGACACCTTTGTGTTCCTTCAAGCGAGCATGCCAAGATGATTTCGGAAGCACACTACAGTCGAGTCACTGGGCATTTCGGGGTTGAGAAAATAGTGGCAGTACTGCAGAAGTATTTTTATTGGCCGAACCTTCGACAGGACGTCGAGAAGTACATTTGATCCTGCACTGCCTGCGCCATTTCCAAACCATCCATCAAGAAGCAAGGCCTCTATACTCCGTTGCCTACCCTTAGTCGACCTTGGGAATCCATGTCCATGGATTACATGTCAGACCTTCCTTCTACTAAGCACGACAACAACTGTGTGTTTGTGTTCATTGACAGATTCTCAAAGATGGCCATAATGGCGGCTTGCAAGAAGAATATCACAACAGAAGCCACTGCTAAAATCTTCTTTGAACGAGTGTGGGTACACTTTGGGATCCCACAGTCTATAATCTTAGACCGGGACAGTAGGTTCCTTAGTACATTCTGGTCTATCCTATGGTCAATGCTAGACACCAAGCTCACAAAGTCCACAGCTTTCCATCCCCAGACTGATGGCCAGACAGAGGTCGTCAACAGGATGATCGTACACATTTTGCGCATGTACAACTCAAAGCATCCACACACATGGGATGAGAGCCTCCTCTATGTACAACATAGCTATAACCGGACCCTCCACAACTCAACCAACCACAACCCCTTTCAGGTGGGCTTGGGATTCCAGCCACTATGTCCCATTGACGTAGTCATGCCATTTGCAACTACTCAGGCTGATTCAGCTCATATCTAGTCTAAAGTTTCCAAGGCAAACAACTTCATTGAGCGCATTCAACACATTATCCAACAGGTTCATGACACATTGGACAGATCCAATGCTAAGTAAAAGCAGTGACATGATCAGCATCGGGTGCAACACAACTTCCAGGTGGGCGACAAAGTGTGGCTACATCTACAGAAGGAGCGCCTCGCTGGACCCCACCGCAAGCTTCACCCACTCCGATAAAGGCCATACACCATCACCAAGGTTGTCAGGGTCAATGCCTTCGAGCTCAGTATTCCACCATTCCTTGGTCTGCACCTAGTGTTCAATGTGGATCGCCTTCGGCCCTACTTTCCACCTCTACTGGACACATCAGACGTGGCAGAACAACTCACACCAACAGAGTTAAACCCCGACTGCATGGAACAAGCCACAACTAATCAGATTATGGAAACACAGATCAAGAACACCTGCCAGCAAAATATCCAGCTATATTAAGTTGTCAAAGCAGGCCAAATCCTTCACCAGGGAAAGTGGCTCACCAGGGACCAAGTTCAATAGAAGTTTCCTCATCTCATGGAGGAACTCAACGCAATGGGGACCATTGCTTCCTAAGGGGGGAGGAATGATCCAGGAGGATATTGGTGTCCACCCAACTATTTCTCTTGGACCCCCACCATTGTTTCTTTCAGTTTTCCAGTTTCCTTAATTGTAGCACAATTTACTATTTTTGGCAGTTTTTCGGGTCCTAAACTTCTGGAGCCATTTTGAGGCCCTAAACGACGTTTTTTTGGCATTGAATGTTTGGGAAAATATGAATTCATTTTAGACTTGTTATTTTCCATTTATGGATGTAGTCCTTAAACATATCTTTCTAACGATGTATCATGCGCATCAAACGGAGGTAGTATGCTAAAGTTTATGACCTCGAGAAATTGATGTACCAAGTTACCCAACGGGGCCCACATTAAGGCGTTTCACGTCCTAGGGTTAGGTTTTTGGATGTGTAGGGTTTCCATTGTTTCTCTATAATATATAGGCCTTCGAGCCTCATTGTAACACAGAGTTCAGAGGCATGTAGCTGCCACATCTCTTCTCAGAGATAAGCTACCAGCACTCTAGCTAGTTTATTTCCATTCGGTATGTAAACAAGTTTCAGTTATTAATTAATGAAATGAAGTGTTATTTCCACTACATATTTGTTTTTATGGTTATTTGTGTATTTTGTTGCATTCCTGCATAAATCTGGATCAGTTTGGCAGACATCCAAAGGCGAATGAAATCTAGGCATAGGGCCACAAATCCAGAAGGAAGTAAGAGCAATGCTAGAAGAAGAAAGAGGTCTTCTAGTGGATCATCTGACCCTGAAGGATCCACTGGGGGTTCAAGCTCTTCATCTCATAGAGGTAAGAGGAAGAGGGGTTACAAGAACAGTTCACGTGATGAGTTCAAGAAGGCAAGGCCTCCTACATTTAATGGTGAGGTAAATATTGGTCAAGAAGCTGAAGCTTGGATTCTTGGGATGAAGAAATATTTCCAAGTCCAAGACTATTCAGGAAATATGAAGGCAAAAGTATCCATATTCAATCTAAATGGAAGAGCATCCATATGGTGGGAGCACCTCAGGCAGGTGAAGAAAATTAATGACAGAAAGATCCCGTGGAAGCAGTTCAAGAAGTATTTCAAGCAGAAGCACCTCTCTGACAGGTACTATGATGACAAGATCAAAGAGTTCCATGAGATGAAATTGGGGCAGCTGACCATGGAAGAGTATACAAACAAATTCTTGGAACTGTTAAGGTATGTCAGGTATATAAAATATGATAAAGTGAAGATTTAACATTTTCTGAGTGGGTTACCTCAGTCTTACAAACACAGGATTGAGTTTGATGAACCTAGAATGCGAGAAGCGGCTATCAGGAAAGCCAAGTATTCCTATGATCAGAGTAAAAGAAAACCTAATATCCATAAGGCATTGAAGGGTAAGAAGAAAGAGAAGTTTGACAAGAGAAAGAAAGGTTTCAAACCCTCTCCTTTTTGAAATCAGCAAAGGAAGCCATCACAAGTTGTGAATAATCTAGCCAGAGTGATGGAAGATAGGCCAAGAGATCCAAAAGTGATTAGAGAACCTCTCCAATGCTGGAGATGTGGAGAAAATCAAATGCACAAGAACTATCTTCTTGAGAATGGGTATGTATGACAAACCCATAACATTCAAGAAGTAGAAACAATGGGTCTAGTGGCAAGGAATTTCGCTAGGATTTATGTAGCACTAGAGGACCGCCAGGCAGATCATCAATCAACTGTGGTTGAAGTTGAAGGTAATATTTTTGAGCAATTTGTTTCTATTTTGATTGACCTTGGATCTACTCACATTTATATCACCTATAGAATAGTTGGGATGTGTGCTTTTAAGAGGTTAAAGCATAACAAATCATGGTTAGTTCAACTAGCCAGTGGAACCAAGAGAAAAGTTAGTGAAGCGGTGGTGAAATGTCCATTGGAAATGGATGGGTTATTCACTTGTGCAGATTTGAATGTTCTACCACTCGGTTCCTATGATATTCTCATTGGAATGGATTGGTTGGAAATGCATAGAGTCAAGCTTGATTTTTTCAATAAGAATTTTGCATGCATTGATGAAGAAGGAAACCTAATGGTTGTAAGAGGCATTCCAAAGGTGATTTTTGTTAGGCAGATTTCAGCAATGCAGCTGAAGAAGTTATGTAGGAAAGGTTGCAAATTGTATAAAGCCCATGTTTTGGAGGTATAAGAGAATGAGACTCTTATATTGGAGTACTTTCCTATATTGCAGGAATTCAAGGATGTTTTTCCTGATGAAATCCTAGGGCTTCGTCCAAAGAGGGACATTGATTTCATGATTGAACTTGTGCCAGGAGCAGAACCAGTGTCTAAGACACCCTACAGGAATGAGCACACCAGGGTTGCTAGAGCTTAAGATGAAGCTGGAACAGTTGTTGGAAAAGAAGTACATCAGGCCAAGTGTGTTTCCTTAGGGAGGACCAGTTCTATTTGTGAAAAAGAAAGATGGCACACTTAGGTTGTGTATATATTACAGATAGTTGAACAAAGTTACTATGAAGAATAAATATCCTTTACCTCGAATTGATGACATTTTTTTATCAAATGAGAGGAGCAAAGGTATTTTCTAAGATTGACTTGAGGTCTAGTTACCATCAGGTAAGAATCAAGTATGAAGATATTCATAAGCTAACGTTCAGAACAAGATACATACATTATGAGTTTGTAGTGGTACCATTTGGTCTCAAAAATGTACCATCTACATTTATGTGTCTCATGAATATTGTTTTCAGTAAGCATTTGGACAAGTTTGTTCTTGTCTTCCTTGATGACATTTTTATTTATTCTAAGAATGAAGCAGAGCATGAAGAACATTTGAGACTGACATTGAATTTTCTAAGGGAGCATAAGTTGTATGCAAAGTTAAGCAAATGTGATTTCTATAGAGATAGAATTCATTATTTGGGTCACATTATCTCAGCAGAGGGCATATCCATGGACCTTGAAAATATTGAGGCCATTATGAATTGGCCAACTCCAAGAAATGTGACAGATGTAAGGTCTTTTATGGGACTTGCAGGTTATTACCGGAGGTTCATTGAACGATTCTCCAACATTGCACATTCTATCACTTCTTTGCAAAAGAAGGGGATAAATTTTGAATGGACACCAAGATGTGAGGAGAGCTTCCAACAGTTGAAGAATCTTCTTACAAGTGCACCAGTTTTGAAAATTGCAGACCCAAAAAAATACTTTGTGGTGTGTACTGATGCATGCAATCAAGGACTAGGAGGAGTTCTTATGTAAGGCAACCACATGGTATGCTATGAGTCAAGTGTTGGAGACA
>LPNX010072263.1:2380-39654 GCA_001517045.1 Pseudotsuga menziesii | reverse complement strand
ATCATCTTCCTACATGGGCCCGACAGACACTCTCTTTCGCAGGAGACAACATTGGAAATCCGGATGATCCAAGGAGAACCAGGTTTGATTTCCAAAGAGTAGGTATTGCACTTTCTTGTTATGATATTTTGCTGTCCAAAACTTGCTATTTGATGATTAGTTCAGATCCAAAATCTTACTACCATGCTCGGAAGGATCCGAGATGGCAAGTTGCCATGGATGAAGAGATGAATTCTCTTCAGAAAAACACTACTTGGGAGCTAGTTTCTCTTCCTCCGGGAAGGAAATTGGTTCAATGCAAGTGGGTGTTTCGGACAAAGGTTGCTGCTGATGGAAGCACCTACAAATATAAGGCAAGGCTGGTAGAAAAAGGTTTCTCTCATGTCCAAGGAGTGGACTACCATGAGACCTTTGCACCGGTTGCAAAAATGGACTCCATCCGCCTTGTTTTGGCTATTTCCGCATCCAAGCACTGGGAGGTGCATCACATGGATGTTAAGTCAGACTTTCTACATGGATATCTTCATGAGGAGATATACATGAAGCATCCTGAAGGTTACATCACTGATCCATCTTTGTTTTGCAAGCTAAAGAAGTCATTATATGGTTTAAAACAGGCCCCAAGAGAGTGGTATTCCAAGATGGATGCCTTCCTTCTTTCGCAAAACTTTCAGCGATGTAGATCAGATCCAAATGTGTATTTACAGCAGCATGATGATAATCTTATTATTATTGTTTTATATGTTGATGACTTACTGATCACAGGTAGCACAATTGCCTCCATTTCAGCCATCAAAACTGCTCTCCACAATGCCTTTGAAATGAGTGATTTGGGGCTTCTAAAACAATTTTTGGGGCTCGAAATCGAGCAAAATTATGATGGGATTATGGTCACTCAATCAAAATACATTTCAGACCTGTTAGTAAAGTTTAACATGGCTGAATGTAGGCCTGCACCATTCCCTTTCCTTTCAGGGATCAGCCTTGAAGAAGGAAAAAGCACACCTCCCATGGACTGCACTATCTATCGACAGCTAATTGGTAGCTTGTTGTGCTTGACACATTCTAGGCCTGATATTTGTTATGCCGTGAATGCTGTATCAAGATACATGAAGCAGCCTCATGAGTTTCATTGGAAGGTAGCCAAGCGGATCCTCCAGTACATTCAGGGAACCAGGACCTACGACATTCACTATGCTGCAGATTCCGAGCTAGAGCTGGTTGGATACACAGATTCCGATTGGGTGGGTGATTCTATTGATCGGAAGTCAACTTCCAGATATGTATTTATGTTTGGTGGTGGCCCTATTTGCTGGTCAAGCAAAAAGCAGGCTGCCATAGCACTATCTTCAGCAGAGGCCGAGTATCGAGGAGCGGTGAATGCTTGCATCCAAGCAGTTTGGTTGCAAGGCATTCTTTCAGAGTTTGATCTTGGTAGTACTATGTCCACTGTCCTCTTTGTGACAACCAAAGTGCTATTAAGATATCCACAGATCTAGTTACCAAGCAGAGGACCAAACATATAGAGATTCACATGCACTACATCAGGGAGCTAGTGCATGACAGGACCATCATTCTGCAATACTGCCTGACTGATGAGCAGATTGCAGACATCTTCACCAAGAGCTTTTCAGAAAAGAAGTTCACTTACCTCCGTTCACTGTTGGGGGTGAGTTCATCAGGGTGATCCAGACTACTTTCAGTGTTCAGCTTGAGGGGGGGTTTTGTTCCCACTGGGTTTTCCCTCTTTTCCTCACTTAGTTTGTTTTGAGCATTGTTTCAGTTGCTTTATTGTACATGGTGACCTATGGCCTTAGTTTCCAGGGCCCTAGCATTTTATGCATCTATGTTTTCTAACTCTTCCTGAGTATAGCTTAAGGGGGGGTGTTGGAGACATCTACCATCATACACACTCTTTCAGTCAAATTGGCCTAGTTAAACCACTATCCTAAGTTTAATTGACATCAAGGAGCATTAATTACCATCATCCCAGTCACTCCCACGCTTACCTACAGTAAAGGAGGCTAACTTAGCCTTTCCTACAATCAAGGAGGCTAACTGGAGCACTCCAGGGGTGATCTGGGTGACATTCATGCACCTAATTGCTAACTGGGGGTTACTTTTAGTTCAACCAATCAGTTACAGTCAGTTAAGGCGCCTCCATGCATTAAATATATTATTTAATCATTATTTATTGATTATTTTATTATTATTTAATGAACTGGAGTGAACTAGGCGCCTTCACCAACTTCTGATGGTCAGTTCAGCTTCAGTTAACCTCATCAAGGTTTATTGGAGTCATGCAGTACTAGCACTTGATGGTTGGTTGCTATGACATGTGTTTGATCTCCTTCAGTTGAGATTAAGTCATTTATTGCACTCCAACTTCAGTTAGGAATGGTGAGTCAATTAAGGTTTTTTTGTCAAGTGGTTAACTGAGTGGTATTGCATGGCAAAGAGTCAGTTAAGCTAGACTCATGCATGGGAATTCGAATTGTCCCTTAGTTATTCGAATTCTTCATTGAGTTAAGCCATGGCTCATGCATGGTATTGTAATCCTTTATTGTTTATATACTATACAGAGAGGAAACTTATTTGGTTCCTGAAAATTTCCAATTCATGAGTAATTGTTAATAATTCTTTGATGAGATTGAATCTTAGTTCCTAGATCAATGTGAATAATTAATATCAAGAAAGTTGAAGGATCATGAAAGAAATTATGCTACTCATGAATTAGAACTTGCGGCCATAGTACATGCTTTCAAGATGTGGAGGAATTACTTAATGGGAAAAAAATTGAGCCAAGGACATACCATTGTGTTCTGGAATACTTGTTTGATCAGCCAACTTTAAATGCTAGACAAACTAGATGGCTGGAGTTTTAATGTGAGTTTGATTTTGAAATCAAGCACATAAAAGGAAAAATAAAATAAATTGGTTGATGCACTCAGTAGGAAAGTGCATGAAATGCATTTGGAATCTCTTAGTATTTGCCAATTAGATTTGAGATAGTAGATTGTTAATCATGTTGCTGATTATGAATTGTATGTGTAGATAAAAGATAAGTCGTAGCAGCAAAATCCTGAGAAGAAGTATGAGGGATATGAATTGGAAGAAGATGGACTTCTTACCTACTTGGAAAAATTTATATTCCAAGTGTATCAGATTTGAGGAGAGTTGTTATGGATGAAATTCATCAAGCTCCATATTCTGGTCTCCTAGGATATTAGAAGAAAATTGCTACAACCAGAAAGCAATATTTTTGGCCAGGAATGAAGAAGGACATTGCTGATTATATTTCTAAGTGCATGAAATTTCAGTAGGTAAAGGTTGAGCATCAACACCCAGCAGGTTTGTTGCAGCCTTTTCCAATCCCAGAATGGAAATGGGAAGTTGTTTCCCTGGATTTTATTACAGGATTGCCAATGAATTGGAGGTAGGGATGATTTTAAGGAACCATACTTATTTAAAAGTGTATAAATGTTGGTGAATATTACCAATTCTTAAAATGTCAACTATAAAATGATTGGCGATATTTTTCAAAAAATATTTTAATTTCCAAGGATTTTATATCGTTTATATAATAATTTGGCGATTTTTAGGGTGAAAATTTTTTACCCCATCAAAATTGGGCGAAACGGGGCTTCAAAAATGCAAAATGGCAAATTTTTTTTGGGAGAAAAACATGGAAAAATAGCCCACTGGGCTAAAATTCACCCCTGAAATTATCCCTGCTTGGAGGCAACATGATTCCATCATGGTTGTGGTGGACAAATTGAAAAAGGAATCACATTTTATACTAGTTAAGTCCAGATATAATACTGATGCCATTGTAAGAATCTTCATGAAGGAAATTATTTTCATATTGCATGGATTGCCTAAGGCAATAATCTCTAACAGGGATCCCAAGTTTACTTCCAAGTTTTGGAAGGGTCTGTTTGCATATTTGGGAACAAAGTTGAACTTCAACACTGCTTACCATCCTTAGAATGATGGGAAAACAGAGAGAGTGAATCAAGTGCTTGAAGACATGCTTCACATGTATGTGATGGAAAAACCATCGAAGTGGGAATATTATTTACACTTGGTAGAATTTTCCTATAATAATGGACAACAAGCATCATTGGGAATGAGTCCATATGAAGCCCTGTATGGAAGAAGGTGTAGGACACCAGTGACCTGGATAATCCAGTGAAAAAGATTGTGCTTGGTCCAGAATTGCTCAAGGAAATGGAGAAAGAGGTTGCAAAGATCATGCAAACCCTGACATCATCCCAAGATAAACATAAGAGCTATGCAGATAAGCATAGAGTGCATAGAGATTTCATAGTTGGGGATCATGTTTACCTCAGAGTAAGGCCAAGGAAGAGTTCCATGAAGCTTGGAAGTTGTGCCAAGCCATCACCTAGATATTGTGGGTCGTTTGAAGTGCTTGAAAGAATAGGGCCAGTTGCATATAGACTTGCATTTCCTGCTAGCACTAGGGCTCATAATTCGTTTCATGTTTCTTTGCTTAAGAAATATGTGCATGATGCTTACCATGTGATAAATTGGGATGTGATTCAGGTGGAACCCGAGGGAGAGTTCCAAACCGATCCATTGCGCATCCTCGACAGGAAGGTCACAGTGCTATGGAATTGAGCCATTGGACAGGTAAAGGTGCAGTGGAAGCACTACGGTCTTGATGAGGCTACGTGGGAGCTGGAGGATGCCATGCGATTGGCACATCCAATTTTTTTCAATTTTGTAAAGCACCAAGGACAATGCTAATGAAGGGGGAGGGGAATGTAACACCCTGTTTTTGACCCCATGGTATTAAAATTGTACATTATGTATGTATTGCATTTGAATCATGGCAAGGAGATCAAGGCCAAGGCCCTGCCATCGATTTGGTGTTTTTTGTATAGGTGATCAAGGTTGATACCTATGGTTCTTGTGCCTGCCATGCACAATATATATTTGGACACCATGTAAATATGCAATTTAATAAAAATACCACAGCTATCTATGCACTACAACGTGAGAGACGGGGGCATGATTTCACAAGGAATAGGGAAGGGGGGGAGTTAGTCAAATTCCTAAGCCAATAGGGTGAGACCAGATGTCAATAGGGAAACCCATAAACCCTGAGCTACCTTTTTTCATCTGCCCTCAATCATTAAATCCTTCCAGAAGTTGGATGAGGCAGTTAATGCCTTGGGAAGAGAAAGGCACGACAGTTGGTTTCGTGACTGAAGCCTGTCTACAACATGCAGTCTGGGAAGCCACGTTTTGCTTCTGATGAAAGTAAGCACTTGATGTGTTCCAGTCTGTCTTTTCCTCAGTCCGGGGGAAGGTTTTTTTGTTCCTCAGTGTTTAGGGTTTATTATTCACAATCATTCATTCATGCGTTAGGAATTCTTAGCGATCGATAGTCACATTTTTAGTCTAAAGCATTGGGGTTGTTCATGGTTTGCTATCCGAAGTCAGAAAGGGATTTCTCATTGTGGTGCAACATGATTCACTGTGTTGTTCACCATCCCAAGTCTCAAAGAGAGTTTTGGATCATGAAAAGTGTTCTGAAATTATTTTCCTTTGTGGATACCCTGGTTGATGGGTTACAGTGTTTCCTGAACTGCATAGTGGTATGAAACTCCATTTCTATGTGTTATAGAGTGAATCCTTGTGTTGCTGTGTCTCCTTGTGGTTTGCTGTAAAGTGCACCCTGGTTTGGGTTTGAACTGTATTCAAGGATTAGGAGTGTAAGAGATTTAGGAATGGGATTGATAAACCTAGTGCAGAGAGGAACCTCATGAAAAGATAAGAGTTGCTAGTGAATATTCTATGCACACCCTGAAGAGAACTGAAAGGGAAGGCATAGCCCGAGGGACTGTGGAGCAGAGTAGGGGATGCTTCCTTATGTTGGGGTGCAGGTAATGTGGATGCCAGGTCAGATAGATCTTGTGGAGGTGTCCCTAGCTCTCAAGTGATCCAATAGCTTAGCCATTCTACCTTTCCATTTCATTAGCATCCCGATAAACCCAACTAGGAGTTGGATTGGCTGTGCCTTGTTGTGCATTTTGGCCATGTACGTAATCCTTGGCTGGAAAACCTGATAAAATCAACTAGCTGGCTTGGTTGAATAGCATGTGAAACCCAACAATGAGATGGCTTGGCTGAATAGCCTATGAAACCCATCTGTTGGCTTGGTTGGTCCTTAATGTAAATGTTGGCTTGATTGTTTGCAGTCTGATAAACCTAATTGTTATTTGGCTTACATGAATAGCCTATGAAACCTAGTAGTGTTTTGACTTTGTTGCATGTAGCCTGATAAACCCAATTGTGTGTTGGCCATGTTGGACAATCTGATAAACCCAACTTTAGGTTGGCTTGACTGTGTTTGATGTGATCTAGCTATGTGTGAACCTATTGTTCCCTAGTTCCTTATGGAAATCATGCCCAGATCCGGGGTGGAAGTTGTGTTGAGAGATTAATGAACACAATTGGCCTATGTTTGGGTGGAACATTGCAGTGACATAGCTAGTTGCGGGACAACTTCATCTTCAAGATAAGTATTCTCTATTATGCTTATTTATGCAATGTATGTGTTTATGAATGAATTGAATATGATGAATGCTTGCTAATGATTTTAGTAGGGTTACTGTTGTTAAATGTTCCTGCATTTGCATCTATATATGAATTATATGTTTCATTGTGTTCTCCTCATGATCATGGAGGATAGAACCCTGGTTGTAGAGTCAGAAGGCATATGACTTGAGCATTTCTACACCTCGGAATCCACCTACAGAGGGTGTGAAGCATAAATAAAAGTTGAGAGTAGGGAAGAATGCGAGTTTCCACACTCCGTGATCCGCTTGTGGAAGGCGGAAGGAAGAAGGTGGGAAATTTGAGAAAAGAACTAGGCATATTGTCGGTTTCCACACCCCAGAATCCGCCTGGGGAAGGGAGGAAGTCGGAAATGGAAAGGAAGCCAAAAGTTCCAAAGCAAAGGTGTATTTTTGGCACCCCAGAATCTACCTGCAGAAGGTGGAGGGTAGGAGGCGGAAAATGGGAAAAAGATTGAGGAGAAAAGTCATTTTTTTGATTTCTGAGGTCAGCAACGGAAGGCAGAAGTCAAAAGGTGGATAGTCGAGGGACAAAATGTTCGTTTTGCAGGTTTTTCATTTTTCAAGATCCACCGTGGAGTGTGGAAGGTGGAAGATCATTAATTGATTCCGTCGTTTGTTAGTTTTTCGATTCCTGAGTTTCGCACTAGAAGGTGGAAAGGAAGAACGCGGAAGGAAAAAATGGGGATAAAATATCCCGTCCAAGATTATGTTCTGATTTCCAAGTTCCAAAGGCAGAAGGTAGAACATGGTTTTAATGACTCCGTCGCATGCTATGTTTTTTATTTTCGATTTTGTAGCGGAAGGCAAAAGGCAGAAAGGATAGGTGCAATGCGGAAAAAGAATTTTCGGTCATGAAATGGACCTGTCAAGGGAGGAATGACCATTACAGTGATGCTTATGCCTAAGTATGAATGTTGAAGAGTGTTTTCATGAGCATGCCCTATGTTTCAAAAGAGGAACCAAAGTTCTTTAAGAAAATTTTTAATTCTGCATGATAATCGGGGTATGTGTACGTGACATAAACAAATATTTGTATCTTAATGCATAGATCTAAGTAAACATGATACAAAGATGAAGGGAATATTGGTTTTAAATAAGAGAAAGGAGAGAAAAAGAGTGAGCTGCCGTGAAGGGTTTGCTTGGAAACTTCGTAGTGAAATGTTGAGGGGCTATGTATTTCGTATTTGTTTGAATTCGGGTGGAGTCAAACTAGATCCACACCTCTTCAACGATAGGAATCTTGAAACTGAACCAAACACTTGCAATACCCATGAGATCTTGAAACATATACAAAAAGAAGTTAATAACACATGTAAATAAACTTATTAACATTCAATATTTGGACTCTAATCATACATGATAGCATAGAAACGAAAGTAAACATACTTTCAATTGTTATTCCTATTGATTCAGAGAAATACTTATAGGAAATATCTATACCAAGAATAATGCAAGAAAATTGGACAAATACACAGTTTTACTTCTATAGAACGTGACAATCTTAGCCCATACAAAGCAGCACACCACCATTAGTCTCTAAAGCTTCTTTTTATTATCAACAAAATAGAAAAAGCATGACAAATACAATATCTTATGCCCTCCTCTCAAGACCCAACTAGTTTGTGAGAGAGGCAGAGGATTTATTTATTGCCAGAGCAGGCCCTTGGGGGGCACCACCAACACTGAAGATAGAGTGAGAGTGTATTTGAGTTGAACCGAGTCAGAATGAGTTGAAGTGAAGAAGAACTAAAGAGGTGAATGGAACCTCTCTCACCCAACTCATCCAACTCTCCAACACATAACCAATCCACTCACCAACATTCACGTCTCTTTCACTCCCTCACACACGAGCTTCAAAAGTTGGTGGGTGATTTCACTATATTACATGCGCTAGCCATTAAGAAATAAACCAATTTTTTAAACTTCAAACAAATAAACCAAAGTTTGAATGGGGTCCACCCATTCATGCTAGCTCAATATCCACTTGACTTGTGATTTCCTTAATGTTGACGTCACCCCCTTATGTTATATTCACTACCACTCTTTTTAATCCAAATTTTGAAATGCTTACAAGTTAGAAAAGGGTTGCATGAAATGGGGGTTTTAGGGGCGAAATTTCGCCAATTGGCTATTTTTTGAGTTTTTTTCAAAAAACAAATTCGCTATTTGGTCATTTTTAGTCTCTAATATTGCCTATATTTACATAAAATATATATTTTTATCATAATATTCACCAAAATTTACACATTTCAGTGTTAATTGTATGTTTCATATTTAATATTTGCCTACCTATCTATAAACATGTTCTTTTCAATCCAAAATAATCACCTAGAATACTATACTTAAGTATAATATTAGAATCCTTCAAAAATACCCTATGGGGGACCCATGCCATGTCACTTCCCCACCTCGTTTTTTACTTTTGAATCATTTAATTAAATTGACTTGGGTGTCAAAACGATGCATTTTTAGCATTAAAATGCCAAAACGATGCTCCTTTAGTTGAATAATGCTCCACAGGGTGTTATGGTTGTCCGAATCATAGGAAAAGTGGCTTCTAAGGTAATGAGGATTCTTTGAGTGTGAGAATGAGCATCCCCACTCCAAAAATGGACTTTGAACCTGAATTTTATTACATTTTGAAATTTTTTAATTAAACCATTAAAAAATGGCCTAATTTTACGGGAACAAATTATTTCCTCGGAATCAGACAAAACTCTAGGGGGGCCTAACACATGTCCATATGACTCAGTTAGAATGCCTAGCATGTTTAAAAATAATGACATGAAGGTTCTAATAACCTCCTAAGGCCTAACCACCAAGACAACTACCCCAACTTTGAAGGTGTGAGTGAAAAACTTTGAAATTATTAGTCGTTTGTTCAACAATCAATAATAAACAAGGGAAAAAACACTTTGGGCTAGTCGGATTGATGCTTGATTCTGGGAAAGCCAAGACTTTTATAAAAATTGACCATGCTAGCACATTTTTTATAATTTCCCTAAGGGGGTATGAACATGTGTTACAAAAATTTCGAACAAACTCCCAAAAAAATTTCGGTGGACTTCGTAACCCTAAAGAATGAACAAATATACTTGTTCCACTTCGTTGATCTACTTGAAAAAAACCACCAAGTACAACTTAGGTGGTAACAAGTACAACCTTGATAACTGGATAGTAAAAGAGGCGCTAACAGAATAGTTTACGTGATGAATTCGAGAAGGCTAAGCCTCCTACGTTTGATGGTGAGCTAAAGAACGGTCAAGAAGTTGAAGCTTGGCTTCTTGGGATGAGAAAATATTTCCAAGTCCAAGACTACTCTAGAAATATGAAGGCTAGGGTAGCCATATTTAATTTGACTGGAAGAGCATCCATATGGTGGGAGCACTTTAGGTAAGTGAAGAAGATCAGTGAAAGGAAGATTGTGTGGAAATAGTTCTAGAAGTATTTGAGGCAGAAGTGCCTCTCTGATAGGTATTATGATGATACAATTAAACAATTCCATGAACTGATATTGGGACAACAGACCATGGAAGAGTAAGAAAACAAGTTCTTGGATATGTTGAGGTATGTCAAATACATCAAGGATGATAAAGTGAAAATCCAACGTTTTCTGAGTGGGCTACCTCAAGCATACAAAGATAGGATTGAGTTTGATGAACCTAGAGCTCTAGAAGAGGCTACAAGAGAGGACAAGTATTGCTATGATCAGAAAAAAGGAAACATGATTACGATAAGGCATGGAAGGATAAGAAGAATGAAAAGTTTGATCAGAGGAAGAAAGGTTTCAAACCCTCTAACTTCCAAAATATGCAAAATCAGCCATCACAAACTGTGACTAACCTAGCTAGAGTGATGGGAGAAAATCCAAGATATCCAAAAGAGATCAGAGAACCTCTCCAATCATGGAGATGTGGAGGACCCCATATACACAGGAATTTTCCACTTGAGAATGGGTATGTGATGCAAGCTCATAACATTCAAGAAGATGAAACAGTGGGTCAAGTGGCAAGGACCGTCCCTAGGATTTATGTAGCACTGGAGGACTACCAAACAGATAATTAGTCAAATGTGGTTGAAGTTGTAGGAAAGATTGCTGTGCAATCTGTTTCTGTTTCGATTGATCCTGTGTTTACTCATAGTTATATTACTCCTAGAGTTGTTGAGATTTGTGCTTTTAAGAATTTAAAGCATATCAAATCATGATTAGTTCAGCTAGCCACTAGAACAAAGAGAAACATTAGTGAAGTGGTAGAGAAATGTCCATTGGTTATGGATGGATTGGTTACTTATCAAGATATGAATTTTCTACCACATGGTTTCTATGATTTTCTCATTGGAATGGATTGGTTGGAAGCACACATAGTTAAGCTTGATTGTTACAATAAGACTTTTGAATGCATGGATGAAGAAGGAAACACAACGGTTGTAAGAGGAATTCCAAAGGTGATCTCTGTTAGGAATATTTTAGCAATGCAACTGAAGAAATTATATAGGAAAGGTTTCCAGTTGTATGCATCCCATGTTTTGGAGGCAACAGAGAATGAAAATCCTAGGTTGTAGGACTTTCATGTGTTGTAAGAATTCAAGGATGTTTTTCCTGATGAAATTCCAGGGATTCCTCCAAACAAGGACATTGCTTTCACAATTGAACTTATGCCAGGAGAAGCACCAGTGTCCAAGACACCCTACTAGATGAGCACACCAGAATTCCTAGAGCTGAATATGCAACTGCAAGAGTTGTTGGAAAAGAAGTATATCATGCCAAGTGTGTCTCCTTGGGGAGCACCAATTCTGTTTGTGAAAAAGAAAGATTGTACACTCAGGTTGTGTATTGATTACTGACGGCTGAACAAAGTCACTCTGAAGAATAAATACCCTTCACCTCGAATTGATGACCTATTTGATCAAATGATAGTAGCAAAGGTATTTTCCAAGATTGACTTGAGGTCTGGTTACCATCAGGTAAGAATCAAGGACGGATATATTCATAAGACAACCTTCAGAACAAGGTATGGACACTATGAGTTTGTAGTGGTACCATTTGGGCTCACAAATGCACCAACTACCTTTATGTGCCTCATGAATAGTGTTTTCAGCAGGTATATGGGTAAGTCTATTCTTGTTTTCCTTGATGACATTCTTATTTATTATAAAAAAGAGGAAGAGCACGAGGAACATCTGAGGCTGACCTTGAAATTTCTAAGGGAGCATAAGCTGTATGAAAAGTTGAGCAAATGTGACTTCTATAAATATAGGATTCATTATTTGGGTCACATCATCTCAGAGGAGGGATATCTGTAGACCCTGAAAATATTGAGCCCATTATGAATTGGCCTACTCCAAGAAATGTAATAGATTTAAGATCCTTTATGGGATTTGCAGGATACTACAGGAGGTCCATTGAAGGATTCTCCAAGGTTGTACATCCAATCACTTCTTTGGAAAAGAAGGGGATAAAGTTTGAATGGACACCAACATGTGAAGATAGCTTCTAGTAGTTAAAGCATTTTCTTACAAGTGCACCATTTCTTAAAATTGCAATCCCAGAAAAATATTTTGTGGTGTGTACTGATGCATGTGGTCAAGGACTTGGAGGATTTCTTATGTAAGACAACCACGTGGTATACTATGAGTCAAGAAAGTTGAAGGATCATGAGAAGAACTATGCTACCCATGATTTAGAACTTGCATCCATAGTACATGCTCTCAAGATGTGGAGACATTACTTAGTGGACAAAAAATTTGAGTTAAGGACAGACCACTATGGTTTGAAATATTTGTTTGATCAACCTAATCTAAATGCTAGGAAAGCTAGATGGCTGGATTTTTTATGTGAGTTTGATTTTGAAATCAAATACATAAAGGGAAAAGAAAATAAATTGGTCAATGCACTCAACACGAAGGTGCATGAAATGCATGTGGCATCTCTTAGTATTTTCCAATTGGATTTGAGACGACAGACTGTTAATCATACTGGTGAAGATGAAATGTATGTGTAGATAACAGAGAAATTGCAGTAAAAAAGTCCTAAGAAAAGGTATGAGGGATATATATTGGAAGAATATGGACTTCTTACTTATAAAAAGAAAATTTATGTTCCAAATGTAACAGATTTGAGGAGAATGGTTATGGATGAAATCCATCAAGCTCCATATTCTGGTCACCCAGGATATTAGAAGAAAGTTGCTACAACCAGAAAGCAGTATTTTTGGCCAGGAATGAAAAATGACATTACTGAGTATATTTCAAAGTGCATGAAATGTCAGCAGGTGAAAATTGAGCATCAACACCCAACAATTTTGTTGCATCCTTTTCCAATTCCAGAATGGAAATGGGAAGTTATTTCCATGGATTTTATCATAGGATTTCCAATGACTTGGAGACAACATGATTCCATCATGGTTGTGGTGGAAAAGTTAATGAAGGCAACACATTTTATACTGGTTAAGTCCACATATAAGATCGATTCCATTGCAAAAATATACATGAAGGATATTTTCATATTGCATGGATTCCCTGAGGAAATAGTTTTTGACAGGGATCCAAGGTTTACTTCCAACGTTTGGAAGAGTTTGTTTGCAGATTTGGGTACCAAGTTGAACTTCAACACTGTCTACCATCCTAGTACTGATGGAAATATAGAGAGGGTGAATCAGGTTTTTGAAGACATGATTTACATGTATGTGATGGACAAACCATCCAATTTGGAGGATTATTTACACTTGGTAGAGTTTGCTTATAATAATGGACAACAAGCATCCTTAGGGATGAGTCCATATGAAACTTTGTATGGAAGAAGGTGTAGGACAAAAGTGACATGGGATAATCCAGTGAACAGGGTTGTGCTTGGTCCAAAATTGGTCAAGGAAATGGAGCAAGAGGTTGTAAGGATCCGACACAATATGAAAGTAACCGATGACATACAGGAAATCTATGTAGACAAGCATAGAGTGCATAGAGAGTTCAGTGTTGGGGATCATGTTTACCTCTAAGTGAGGGAAAGAAAGAGTTTCTTGAAGCTTGGAAGTTGTTCCAAGATGTCACCTAGATACTATGGGTCATTTGAAGTGCTTGAAAGAATAGGTATAGTTGCATATAGACTTGTATTTCCTTCTAGCACTATAGCTCATAATGTTTTTCAGGTTTCTTTGCTTAAGAAATGTACATGATCCTAACCATGTGATAAATTGTGATTTGATTCTGGTGGAACTCAAGGGAGAGTTATAAACCGAGCCATTGTGCATCCTTGACAGGAAGGTCACAGTGCTCCAGAATCGAGCCGTTGGACAGGTGAAGGTGCAGTGGGAGCACTATGGTCCTGCAGAGGCTACATGCAATTGGAGGATTCCATACGATTAGCACATCCATTTTTGTTCAATTTTGTAGAGCACTGAGGGAGTTACCGATGTATAATTTTTGTTCAATTTTGTAAAGCACCGAGGACAGTGCTAATGAAGGGGGAGGGGGATAAAACACCCTGGTTTTGACCCCAAGGGGGAGGGGAATGTGTGCCCCGGTTTTGACCCCATGGTATTTAATTGTAAATGATGTATATATTGTATTTAAATCATGGTAAGGAGCTTAAGGCCAAGGCCCTACCATCGATTTGGTGTTTTGTGTATAGGTGATCAAGGTCGATGCCCATGGTTATGGTGCTCAGTCAGACACTATATATTTTGATGTATCATGTAACTATATAATTAATAAAATACCACAACTATTTATGGGACTGCAATGCGAAAGGGATGGGAGCATGATTTCACAAGGAATAGGGAGGGGAGTTAGTCAAACCCCTTGAGCCAATAGGGTGTAACCAGATGTCAATGGGGAGACCCATGAACCCTCAACTACTTTTTTGTCCTTTGTCCTCAATCATTCATTTCTTCCAGAAGTTGGTTGAGGCAGTTAATGCCTTGGGTATAGCAAGGCATGGCAGTTTGATTGTGTGTCTAAGCAAACCTGCAAGTCTGCAGTCTGGGAAGTCGCGATCTTGCTTCAGACGCAAGGAAGCACGTGATGCGTACCAGTCTGTCTATCCTCAGTTGGGGAAAGGTTTTGTTGTTCTTGAGCATCACTATTGATCATCCCCAATCATTCGTTCATTCAATATTGCACTGGAGACGCATAGGGTGGTGGTTCAACTATCTTGAGTTGTGGAAGTGTGGTTCTGCAATGTTTGTTTGAGTGACATTGTGGTATGCAAGAAAACCCTATTTTCTTTGTATTACAGAGTGAAGACCATGTTGCTGTGTTTTCCTTGTGGGTTGCTGTGATGTGCATCCCTGTTTTTCTTTGAAATAATTAGGAGTGGAAGAGGCACATAATTAGTTGATAAACCTAGTGAATAGAGGAACCTCATAGACAGATCAAGAGGGGCTAGAAAATCCTTTATGCACACCTTGAAGAGAACTGGAAGGGAAGGTATGGCCCGAGGGAACTGTGTAGAAGTGAAGGGAATACTTTCTTGTGTTGGGTGTATAGGTATTGTGAAATGCCAAGCTGGATAAATTTTGTGTAGGTGTCCATGGCTCAATGGTTGACCTCACTAGATTAGAAATTCTACCTTTTCATTGCCTTAGTAGCCTGATAAAACCAACTGTTGGTCGGTTTGGCTAAGTTGTGGTGATTCTAGTGAGAAATTAACCAGGCGTGAGTCATTACCTTAGCGGTATGTGAAACCCAACTGTAGGTTGGTTTGACTGTGTTTTGATCTATGATGGCTTTGTGTGGGCCTATTGTTCCCTAGTTCCTTGTGGAAATCATGCCCATCTTGGGTGTGGTAGTGGTGTTGAGAGATTAATGAACACCCTGACCTATGGTTGGGTGGAACGTTGCAGCGACATAGCTAGTTGTGGGAAAACTCCATCATCAAGATAAGTATTCTCTGCCATTCTTGTTTATGCAATGTAGTTTCTTATGAATGAATGAATATGATGAATGCTTGCAATGTTTCAGTAGAGTTTACTATTGATGAATTTTCTTGCATTTGCATTTGTTTATGCATTGTATGTTTTAATGCATTTTACCTAAGTTCATGGAGGCTATAATCTTGTTACAGAGTTAGAATGCTTCTGACTTATCCTTTTCAGCCCTTGAAATATGCATGGGGAAGGTAGAAATTAGAAAAGAGCAGTTGAAACAAGGCAGAAGGTGGGTTTTTCACACCCTGAGATCTGCATGCGGGAGGCAGAGGGCGAAAGCGAAAAAGTGCAAAAAATTTCTAAGGAAAAAGTTAGTTTTTTGATTCTGGAGTTCCACACTGGAGGGAAAAAATGAGGAATGCTGAAGATGGAAAGGAGGATAAAGGTTTCTGTCATTTGATATTTTTTTGATTCCTGAGTTCCATGCTGGAGGGAAAAAAGGCAGAATGCGGAAGGCATAAACGAGGATAAAGGTTTTTGTATTTGATAGTTTTTCGATTCCTGAGTTCCACACTAGAGGGAGGAAAGGCAAAATGCAGAAAGTGGAAACGAGGATAAAGGTTTCCCTCATTTGATAGTTTTTTGATTCTTGAGTTGTGCACTAGAGGGAGAAAATGCAGAATATGTAAGGGGGAACCATGAATAGAGGATTCCGTTGTTTGTTAGTATTTCGATTCCCGAGTTCCATACTAGAGGGAGGAAAGGCAGAAGGCGGAAGGAGAAACATAGCTGAGTAATTCCATCGAAAGGTTATGTTTTCGACTTCTGATTCTTGAAGGAAAAAGGGGGAATGTTGGAAGGTAGAAGGTGGTAGGTTGTTAAACGATTCCGCCGAAAATATTTTTTTCCAACTTCTGAGTCCTGAATGCAGAAGACGAAAGGGCGGAAGTCGGAATGTGAGTTGGATATCTCCATCACACATTGTGCTCCTAGTTCCTGGATTTCGCAGTGGAGAGGAGGAAAGGGGAGTGCAGAAAGGATAGGTCCAGTGTGGAAAAGGTGTTTCTAGTCGCATAAGGGATATTTGAAGGGAAGAACAACTATTATAGTGGTTTCTAAGGCTGAGAATGAATGTTGAAGAGTGTATTAATGTCCATGCCCTTTGTTTCGAAAGGAGAACAAGGGTTCTTGAAGCAAATTTTTGAATGATCCTGCATTAATGGGTATGGGGACGTTAAAGTAACTATGGGCAATCCAAAGGCATAAAGAGCAGCTCACTTAACCTTCAAAAATTTGCATTAGGGAGCAAGACAATCATTTAACCTTCCAAACAACCCTTGAAATTCATTGCTTGAGACTTGGGCAGGATTTTTCGACATTTCAATCCTGCATGATGTTACCTACCCCTCAAAAAAGTGTTATTCAGGTGTTTGAATCCCAATAACTAGGCCTTGGAGTAGGCTTCTACCTTCTAGAGGATAATTTCCAAAAACAAAATGGTCTAATGAATGGCAACATGCATTCTCATGAAAAAGTGTCCCACTTTGATATGCTTTGTAAGTGCTTTACAACCGTCCAAGGAGGCCAATTTGTGCCCCGGATTATATTATGGACATCACCTTGTATTGGAAAATTTCTCTTCCTTAATAGTATCTTTTGTGGTGAAACACTAAATCACTTAAGGGCATCTTATTGGCTATGATAAGTGTATTTGAAATATACATCACCTGGAGACTACAAAATCAAGTAGAAAGAATATAGCAGGTCTACATTAATAACAAAATAAAACCAAGGAACATGAATTATAACTGGAACTATATCTTTAAGTCTGTTAACCAAAATCAATGCTTTAAGCAAATGAAAAAGAAAACAAGCCCTAGTTGTGATTCCCTTCTTCTCGGAGAAAACCAAACACGTGAATTACATTGAAAGGTTCTTCAATGGGATTTGAACATGTAAAGTTGTCCTATTTTTTGTAAGCATACTGCATTAGTTGATATGATCTAAACACTCTTGGATAAAAACATTGGCATGAGATGACAATTAGGAAACATAGGTCTGCAAATTTCCTATCCTCCCTGTCTACAAATCATAACTTGTAGAATTAGACACATGATTTGAGAAATTCAAAACTATGCTCTAAAGTAGTGGATAGTTGGTTTTGTCAGAGTGTGGGAAGTGAAGAGATATCTGTGCATTAATGTATCTCAACGTACCAGCAACAACCATTTTATAATTCCAGGCTATTCCAGCATGTTTGTAGGCTCACATAGTAGTGAACAAGCTAACCTGGGCTTGTTACCCCCATTAAACAACATGCAAGAGCTAGGAAACAAAAAAGGGTCACCTATAATAATGTCATTTCCATATTTAGCTTCATATCTAACACATTCTACAAGAAGGCAATAGGGAATTCCAGGACAAACTTGTAGTAGTAATATCTTCAGGATTAAAGGCTAGTAAGTGGGTCCTCTTTTATAGATAAGAAGGTATGGATGAATCCCTTGTATAAAATAGATTATAGATGATTGTTTATCCCAAGCCAACAATGAAGCTTCCTCCTTTTGTTTGGTCAGTTTCACAATAGATAATGCTCAAGGGCATGGTTAGATATTATGTAAAAGGGTCGTCCCTATGAGTGACATTTCACACAAATTCTAAATGAGCTTAGGATCAAGCCTTTTCAACCCTATTTTAAGATACTTGTTTACAGTACATATGAATTGTAGTATGGCTAATGTGCCCAAGGGATATTTTGCAGACAAATTTCACAGCAATATCATAAATATGCAAATTCTAATATTGCAAAATGCATGCAAGTGTTCCTCAAAACTCACTTCCATTAATGATTACAATATAGCACACTGAACTTGGTAAGCATTGCTCAATTAATATGTAAGTAAAGGAGATATAACAGTTGAAAATGTACCCAAATTCACTTTTATGGTTGACATCTCGCTAATTAGTTATTATATGAATTCTCCTTCATGATGGGAGATTCAAACTTGGAGGACAACGATTATGTAATATGGGCATGTGTAAGGCCTAGAGAAACAAAACATGTCATGCAAGCCCCATAGAAACATATGTTATGGCTTAGTGCCTTTCCTTTTATCCTTAGACCATGGATGGGCATCAAGAACCATCCTTGGTATGTTAATTCTCAAAATTATGAACATACCTCATTCATATGCTAAGTATTTACTGTGTAGGGGTTCTAAATACATTGTTAAATATTGAACTACTAGAGGTTCCATTTTAATTGTATTTGTTTATTGTTTCATAGTAGAGCATAGAATTAGCAGTGGGATATTGAATCATGAGACATAAGTATATAACCATGGGACATAATGGAACAAAGTAGAGAAGAATGCGACATGAAGAAATCTAATCCATGCTAAGTTGAGAAAAACTGAATTTTTAATAAAGGAAATTCAATAACTCAGGAAAATCATATATGAAGATGGATTCAAAGTAGATCCCGAGAATATCAAATCCATATCCATTTGGTCAACTCTAAAGAGTGAAAATGGTGTGAGGACATTCCTAGGATTGCTACGTTATTATAGAATATTGGTGAAGGGTTTCTATAATGTTGAATATCATCTCTCACGAGGAAAATCATATAATTTTACTATTATTGTGATAACTTTAAAAACAATGGAAACTATAGTATATAAAATCCTAAACTTTAATTGTTGATATGACTCAAAGTCTAAAAACAAATGGACCAAATCCCAACTCTAATATCCTATTCAAATGCGCTCAAGAAGAAAGTCATTATCTTTGTAAAAGTAACTCTGGTTGAAATATTTACAAGTAATTGGCTAAACCCAAAAACCATAGATAACTAACTCCATGAGTAGTGGATCCCTCACACGAAGGGGGTTAGACCCTCTACTATTTCTATGCAAATGGATTCTACACTTTATTTTTTGAGATAAACCTTGGTTAAGGAAAATATTTTTCAAAAAATGACCCATAGTTTGTGGGGTTGCGTTAAATGTATTTTAGTAGGTGGATGTTTGATTTCAAATAACAATAAAAAGCCCAACCACATTACAAGGTCAAGTTACACTTCCACACTTGTGTATATTTGTTTGGATGATGAAACATTCAAAACCATTGGAAACATATTGGGTAAATACACAGACATAGTCAAATCTCATGCTTGACAATAGATGCATGTGGTTGAATCTAAGTGGATGTTGATCAAGGTAGGGCTTGCAACTATTGAAGGGAATAATGGAAATATGTTGTTGAGATTGTGTTTTTGGAGGAGCTTTAATTGGTAGATGGAATATATTGGTTCAATATATATCTTATAATTTTTCAAAATTAGATTTGAAGAAGATATATTGGTGCGGTTTAAAAACCATACTAATGGAAGCTACATAGTTTGTTTTGGGCATACTGCCATATTTTAAAACAATTGAGAGATTGAGGGAAATCCATGGTGGTTAAAGTTTACAAATCATTCTTGAAGGACATAATACTTATGTGGGTGGACCTATAAAACAAAGTAATCAATCATAATATTTATAGATGATTGTTTATCCCAAGCCAACAATGAAGCTTCCTCCTTTTGTTTGGTCAGTTTCACATTAGATAATGCTCAAGGGCATGGTTAGATATTATGTAAAAGTGTCGTCCCTATGAGTGACATTTCACACAAATTCTGAATGAGCTTAGGATCAAGCCTTTTCGACCCTATTTTAAGATACTTGTTTACAGTACATATGAATTGTAGTATGGCTAATGTGCCCAAGGGATCTTTTGCAGACAAATTTCATAGCAATATCATAAATATGAAAATTCTAATATTGCAAAATGCATGCAAGTGTTCCTCAAAACTCACTTCCATTAATGATTACGATATAGCACACTAAACTTGGTAAGCATTGCTCAATTAATATGTAAGTAAAGGAGATATAACAGTTGAAAATGTATCCAAATTCACTTTTATGGTTGACATCTCGCTAATTAGTTATTATATAAATTCTCCTTCATGATGGGAGATTCAAACTTGGAGGACAATGATTATGTAATATGGGCATGTGTAAGGCTTTGAGAAACAAAACATGTCATGGAAGCCCCATAGAAACATATGTTATGGCTTAGTGCCTTTCCTTTTATCCTTAGACCATGGAATGGGCATCAAGAACCATCCTTGGTATGTTAATTCTCAAAATTATGAACGTACCTCACTCATATGCTAAGTATTTACTGTGTAGGGGTTCTAAATAGATTGTTAAATATTGAACTACTAGAGGTTCCATTTTAATTGTATTTGTTTGTTGTTTCATAGTAGAGCATAGAATTAGTAGTGGGATATTGAATCATGAGACATAAGTATATAACCATGGGACATAATGGAACAAAGTAGAGAAGAATGCGACATGAAGAAATCTAATCCATGCTAAGTTGAGAAAAAATGATTTTTTTATAAAGGAAATTCAATAACTCAGGAAAATCGTATATGAAGATGGATTCAAAGTAGATCCCGAGAATATCAAATCCATATCCATTTGGTCAACTCTAAAGAGTGAAAATGGTGTGAGGACATTCCTAGGATTGCTACGTTATTATAGAATATTGGTGAAGGGTGTCTGTAAGGTTGAATATCATCTCTCACGAGGAAAATCATATAATTTTACTATTATTGTGATAACTTTAAAAACAATGGAAACTATAGTATATAAAATCCTAAACTTTATTTGTTGATATGACTCAAAGTCTAAAAACAAATGGACCAAATCCCAACTCTAATATCCTATTCAAATGCGCTCAAGAAGAAAGTCATTATCTTTGCAAAATTAACTCTGGTTGAAATATTTACAAGTAATTGGCTAAATCCAAAAACCATGGATAACTAACTCCATGAGTAGTGGATCCCTCACACAAAGGGGGTTAGACCCTCTACTATTTCTATGCAAATGGATTCTACACTTTCTTTTTTGAGATAAACCTTGGTTAAGGAAAATATTTTTCAAAAAATGACCCATAGTTTGTGGGGCTGTGTTAAATGTATTTTAGTAGGTGGATGTTTGATTTCAAATAACAATAAAAATCCCAACCACATTACAAGGTCGGGTTACACTTCCACACTTGTGTATATTTGTTTGGATGATGAAACATTCAAAACCATTGGAAACATATTGGGTGAATACACAGACATAGTCAAATATCATGCTTGACAATAGATGCATGTGGCTGAATCTAAGTGGTTGTTGATCAAGGTAAGGCTTGCAACTATTGAAGGGAATAATGGAAATATGTTGTTGAGATTGTGTTTTTGGAGGAGCTTTAATTGGTAGATGGAATAGATTGGTTCAATATATATCTTATAATTTTTAAAAATTAGATTTGAAGAAGATATATTGGTGCGGTTTAAAAACCATACTAATGGAAGCTACATAGTTTGTTTTGGGCGTACTGCCATGTTTTAAAACAATTGAGAGATTGAGGGAAATCCATGGTGGTTAAAGTTTACAAATCATTCTTGAAGGTCATAATATTTATGTGGGTGGACCTATAAAACAAAGTAATCACATGGAATGTTTTAATGAGATGCACATGGAAAGGTACTAGTATGTGCCCTCTCTGTAAGAGTAAATAAAATGCAATATGAAATTTTCTAGTTATCTGTCGTTACTCCAGGAAGGCCTAGGAAACATCAAAGTTATTGACTAGTGGAGGAGGGGTTTGAGAAGGAAACTCAAATGGAGATTAATCTCACAAAACCCATTGAATTGTAACCCTAACTCCTTATAAACTCCATAATACTAAATTCCCGAACCCATTAACCAACTAATCCCCAAACCCTAAATCCCTCTCCCTGTTAAGCGGAATCCCGCTAGCAACAAGGAGGATACTAGCAGGGATAAGGATACCATCAACATCATTAAGAGATCCGAAAAAGATGGTGGCCAAACATCTTTCAACCCACCGGCTTCCCTGGTGGAAGGATGACCAAATTCAGAGCTCTGCTTTAGTTTTGGGGTTCCTATTGAGTAGGAGATGCCCTGCAAGCCATAATTCTAGGTTCCATGGCTCTAGTGTCTTTTATTTTTGTCATGGTCATCATGGGTATATACTTACTTGTTAATCACAATAGTTATACTCAGTTTCTTTTCTTCAACACTGTTAATTTTTCTTTCACTATGATATGTTTTCCCTTCTACATGGAGGATCAATTTGACTGTAAAAGAATGAATTCCCCTGAGGGGCGGGTCTCAACTCTCTCTCTGCTACATTATGTTTGCATAACTGCCACTATGATTTTTACTTTTGACTGTATTATTATTTTGATTCAATAGATTAGTCTCTAAAATTACAACAACAAAAAAATAGTGTTTATTTATATAGTAACTAATTTCTCTTTTTCCTCTGAGCTAGGTGTCCGATAGGGTTAAATGGTTGAATAAACTCTACATTAGAAACAAGGTTTCAATTTAGGGTCCAATAAGGTTGGAAGATACGGTTGAAGCAACTACACATTAAAAACAAGATGTAATTTAAGGTAAGGTGGTAAACTAAATTCTAAAGTGTTCTTTACCACTACAGATTGTCATTATAAAATGTATGTCGCAGGAATAATTTTAGGGGCGAATTTTAGCCCAGTGAGCTATTTTTCCATGTTTTCCTCCCAAAAAGGATTCGCCATTTTGCATTTTTTGAAGCCCTGTTTCGCCCAATTTTGATGGGGTAAAATTTTTTCACCCTAAAAATCACCAAATTATTATATAAACGATATAAAATCCTTGGAAATTAAAATATTTTTTGAAAAATATTGCCAATCATTTTATAGTTGGCATTTTAATAATTGATAATATTCGCGAACATTTATACACTTTTAAATAAGTATGGTTCCTTAAAATCATCCCTGGTGTGTAGTGTATTATCAAGAATCATACCTTCCCTATATTAAAAAATATGATATGTTCCCCATGGCCATATTCGAGGTGACTAAATTAAGTGAAACTAGAACAATAGAGCTATATTCTTACTTACCTTAGGTATGAAAATGTTGTGAGCATTAATATTATCAACTAGGATTAATTTGAGCTCAATGATGGTGTTGACATGCTCTATTTGTTTTAAAAGATAGATAATTGGTTGGGAGAGTAATTACAAGAGAGAAATGTATAAGGTTTATGTGGTATATATGGGTTGTTAGTGCTTGATGTGAGTGCAAGACCCATTTAATCCAACTAATTATTGTCTCAAATTTCTCCCCATGAACTATGAGGAAAACTTTAGATATTTTAATTGTAGTCACAATGATAATTCTAATGTACCATTAAATAGTTATGGTAACATGGAACAAGATTTTGATTCCACAAGATAATTTGGGATCATTCAAAGTGAAAAATAAGGATTTTTAAGGCTCCATATTAAACTTAATTTCTCTTTCTTCATGAAAATCTCATAAACAAGATGTATGACATCTTAAGGTCCCATGCAATATAGTAATGAGACAAACCTTGAATATTCTAGATACATTCAATTGAAACAAAATAAAAACTACATCTAAGCAAACTGGTGGTCTAGAAGTTATTCATTTGTGGATTTGTTGTCTTCACCCCATTGGTCACTTTGGACTCCACAATACCATTATGCTTGGTCTTTGACTTACTATGGGTATGCTTGAAGGGTCTTGTAAGGATGGAATATTTTAACCTAAATTAGGAGGAAGGGTATCACAAATATTGAAATGGACACCATAAACTTGTTGTAAGACAATAATTCCATATGGAAAGGCTCATTTGATGGCATGGGGCCCACACATAGTCCATGAGTCCTAAAGGAAAAACACTATGGCTTCAAACTATATATTTTGACCTTGGACCATGTCTAAACTTATTATAACCATCCTTAATGTACTAAACTCAAAATGATCGTCATATCTTGATCACATGACAATGATTCCCTTTACAGGACCTTTCAATGGTGTCTAAGGGATACATCGATGTCTCATGTGCCCCAAGAGAAAGGTTAGTGAAGTGGTAGAAAAATTTCCATTGGTTATGGATGGATTGGTCACTAATGCAGATCTGAATGTTATACCACTTAGTTCCTATTATGTTCTCATTGGAATGGATTGGTTGGAAGCACATAGATTTAATCTTGATTGTTCCAATAAGAATTTTGAATGCATGGATGAAGAAGGAAACAAAAGGGTTGTAAGAGGAATTCCAAAGGTGATCTCTGTTAGGAAGATTTCAGCAATGCAACCAAAGAAGTTTTGTAGGAAAGGTTTCCAGTTGTATGCAGCCCATGTTTTGGAGGAAATATAGAATGAAAATCCTAGGTTGGAGGAATTTCATGTGTTGTAGGAATTCAAGGATGTTTTTCCTAATGAAATTCTTGGGATTCCTCCAAACATGGACATTAATTTCACAATTGAACTTGTGCTAGGAGCAACACCAGTGTCCAAGACCATTAGAGGAAATTTCAACTCAAAATGGGCCTTTTAACTTTAACTCAAATTCCATGTCATCATGTGTTAGCCAATGAAATTGCTTTAAATTTGAAATACCATATAGGTCTTAAACACTTTTTTAATATAAATTTGGGGATAGGTATCATAAAAAAAAACTACTTTTTTTGTTTGTATTTTTGACATATCTCTCTGTGTTTTTACTTAAATTTCGATCGAGAGAGCTTGTTGGACATGGAATTAAATTCTGCATCCAACGAGTACCCACTCGACATACTTTTGACGGACCCTACTACCCCCAAAACAAGAAATACCTGAAAACGTCATCATCATGTTTTTTCAGGTATTTCTTGTTTTTGGTGTAGCGGGGTCCGTCAAAAGTATGCCGAGTGGGTACTCGTTGGATGCGGAATTCAATTCCGCATCCAACGAGCTCTCTCAATATAAATTTGAGTAAAAACACGGGGACATATGTCAAAAATACAAACAAAAAAGTAGTTTTTTTCTTTTCTTCCTCCAAAATTAATAAATATTATTTTATTATTTTAACTATTTTTTTATTAAATTTTTTTAGGAGGCCCATTTTGAGTTGAAATTTCCTCTAATGACCCTACTGGATGAGCACACCAGAATTGCTAGAGCTAAAGATGCAATTGCAAGAGTTGTTGAAAAAGAAGTATATTAGTCCAAGTGTGTCTCCTTGGGGATCACCAATTCTGTTTGTGAAAAAGAAAGATGGTACACTCAGATTGTGTATTGATTACAAACAGTTGAACAAAGTCACTATGAAGAATAAATACCCTTCACCTTGAATTGATGACATGTTTGATCAAATGAGAGGAGAAAAGGTTTTTTCCAAGATTGACTTGAGTTCTCGTTACCATCTTGTAAGAATCAAGGATGAATATATTTATAAGACAACCTTCAGAACAAGGTATGGACACTATGAGTTTGTAGTGGTACCGTTTGGTCTCACAGATGCACCAACTACCTCTATGTGCCTCATGAATAGTGTTTTCAGCAGGTATCTGGACAAGTATGTTCTTGTTTTCCTTGATGACATTCTTATTTATTCTAAGAATGAGGAAGAGCATGAAGAACATCTGAGGTTGACCTTGAAATTTATAAGGGAGCATAAGATGTATGCAAAGTTGAGCAAAGGTGACTTCTATAAAGATAGGAATCATTATTTGGGTCACATCATCTCAGAGGAGGGAAAATTTGTAGATCCTGAAAAGATTGAGGCCATTATGAATTTTCCTACTCTAAGAAATGTAACAGATGTAAGATCCTTTATGGGACTTGCAGGATACTACAGGAGGTTCATTGAAGGATTCTCCAAGGTTGCACATCGAATCAATTATTTGAAAAAGAAGGGGATAAAGTTTGAATGGACACCAACATGTGAAGATAGCTTCCAGCAGTTGAAGCATGTTCTTACAAGTGCACCGGTTCTTAAAATTGGAGTCCCAAAAAAATATTTTGTGGTGTATAATGATGCATGTGGTCAAGGACTTATAGGAGTTCTTAGCAAGACAACCACGTGGTATGCTATGAGTCAGGAAAGTTGAAGGATCATGAGAAGAACTATGCTACCCATGATTTAGAACTTGCAGCCATAGTACATGCTCTCAAGATGTGGAGACATTACTTAGTGAGAAGAAAATTTGAGCTAAGGACAGACCACTATGGTCTGAAAATTTTGTTTGATCAGCCTAATCTAAGTGCTAGGAAAGCTAGATGGATGGAGTTTTTATGTGAGTTTTATTTTGAAATCAAACACATAAAGGGAAAAAAAAATAAAGTGGTTGATGCACTCAACAGGAAGGTGGATGAAATACATGTGGCATCTCTTAGTATTTTCCTATCAGATTTGGGACAGAAGATTGTTAATCATACTGCTGAATATGAAATGTATGTGCAGATAAAGGATAGATTGCAGCAACAAAGTCCTGAGAAGAGGTATGAGGGATATAGATTGAAATAATATGGAATTATTACTTATAAAAGCATAATTTATATTCCAAATGCAGCAGATTTGAGGAGAATTGTTATGGAGGAGATCCATCAAGCTCCATATTCTGGTCACCTAGGATATTAGAAGATGGTTTCTACAACCAAAAAGAAGTATTTTTGGCTAGGAATGAAAAACAACATTGCTAAGTATATTTCAAAGTGCATGAAATGTCAACAGGTGAAGGTTGAGGGTACATATCAAGACTTATTATATGCCTCTTTCAAAACCTACATGATCTCCCGGGGATGATTATATGCCACTTCAAAACCTGAAGGAGCATCCCAGGACTGATTACATGCCTTGCAACACCTGTGTACCCGACTTTTACCTCATCATCTTCAGACTGTCTCTTCGTCACACAAAGAACAACCCGGATATACATAACACGTCACTTGCATCCACCGGCATGGGAGGAAAAACCTACCACCATCCAGGAAAGGCTCAACTACATCAATGGCCATGGGAGTACCAACCTACTACCATTTCAGAAAATCTTTATAACTTACATCAATGCCCATGGGAGGACCTAGCCTGCCACCATGTTGAAAAGGCTCCAGCACTTACATCAACGACCATGGGAGGGCATAGCCTTCCACCATGTTGAAAAGGATCCAACACTTACATCAATGACCAATGGAGGACCTAGCCTACCACCATGTCGGAAAGGCTCCACCTTTACATCAATGACCATGGGAGGACCTATCCTGCCACCATGTCAGAAAGGCTCTAGCACTTACATCAAGGACCATGGGAGGAACTAGCCTTCCACCATCTCAGAAGGGCTCATGTGTATCTGCGTCTTCTAGACTCATCACTTTCCCTTTGAAGGAACCTCAATCTGAAGAACACCAAGCTTCTCTTTGAAGTACTCAACTTCACTCTGGCTAACAGCTGGTCAATACATCGGCTATCTGCTCGTCCATTGCAACATACTGGAGCTTCATTGCTCCTCTCTACACCATATCCCTATTATATTGATACTTGATATCGATATGCTTCAAATTTTCATGGAACACCGGGTTCTTGGATAACTTCATACAACTTTGGTTGTCACAATACATACTAGTTGCATATAACTAGAGATAAAAAAATTAGACAGTAGCTTCCTCAGCCATACTACCTCACAACTAGCCAAAGAATATGCGACATACTCTGCTTCGACTGTACTTAGTTCCACACAGGACTGCTTCCTACTAAACCAAGAGATAACACTTGACCCCATACTGAAGCAACACCCTGAAGTACTCTTCCTATCAATGGCACTTCCTTCCAAATTTGAATCCACATAACCCTCTAGGTCAATATTCTATTTCGCCTCATACTTGAGCCCATAATCAACTGTACCCTTTAGGTACCTCAGAATATGCTTTGAAGAAATCAGGTGAACATGTCTCAGATTCATCAGGAATTGGCTCAATGTATTCACAACAAAGCAAATATCTAGTCTCGTATTTGTCAGGTACATCAAGGATCCAATCATCTGACGATACATCGTGGCATCAACCGACTCTGATGAAGCATCACTAAATAGCTTTAGGTTCGATGCCATAGGTATGGCCATGGCCTTGCAGTCCATCATCCCGAACCTCTTTAGGATCTCCACTGCATACTTGTCCAAAGAATATTCCATTGACACTCTTCCACACCTCCATGCCTAAGAATTAGTGCATTATACCCAAGTCCTTCATCTCGAACTCGACAACAAGATTCCTCTTTGTGTTAGTAATAAACCCATCCTCACCTGTCACAAATAGGTCATATACATATAGTAGAAGTATCACTGGGTTCCCTTCCTCAACCTTGTAGTAAAGGTTGGAATCCTCTTTACTCTTGGTAAGGCCCAAACTAGTTAGGAAGTTGTCAATGCTATCAAACCAGAGGATCTTCTGCAGTCACTCTCTTTGAAGTAGAGCATCATTCTCTCTCTGCCTTTCATACTCTATGTATTGAAAACATTCTGTAATAGAGTGATAAGTATCTTTCTCTACTACTAATATTCTATGTATCCATCTAGGGTCACTAGATACCAAGATCCTCTATCTTGAACTTTGTTGAAAAGTTCTTCTCACATCCATTTGTGAGATTTTCATCCTATATAGGCTTTCATCTTCAATCTTGTAGGAAAGGTTAAGACCTCCATCACTCTAGGTGATGTTCAAGCTCCTTATGTAACTGTATGTTCTATCCCATGGGTGCCTTCTGAGCTCGTACAAGGCCTTGTTTAATTTGTACACATTATTCTACCTGCCATGTGTCTCAAATCCCAGTGGTTTCTCTACGTATACTTCCTCCTTGACTACATCATTCAAGAATGTTATCTTGATGTTAGTTAATGTATCTCCCATCTCATACCTGTATGTATGGATATAACGGAAGTGTACCACGTCACTGGTGCAAATGTCTCTGCGTAGTCTATGCCCTCTTTCCGTGAGAAGCATCGTGCTATGAATCTTGCCTTGTATCCCACGATGCTGCCATATACTGCATGTTGGGTCTTGTAGATCCATATGGAAGACACTACAGACTTCCCTTCAGGTCTCGACACCACATCCTAGACATCATTCTTCTTGAACTGGTACTCTTTGATCATAGTCTCCTTCCCTTTCTTCTTGGCTACTTCTTCATATCTGGAAGGCTCTGCATCAATGATGTCGCTCAACAGTGTCACATAACTAGAGTATTTCTGAGGCCTCTTGCTTTCTTTGGAAGTCTCATCATACTATTCTTCATCTTGGATTATTTCCTATGCCCAAGGTGGTCTTCATCTCTCGATGTGGATCTACCATTCTCTATATTCTTCTGAAGCTATTTCTTTCACTATGGTGTCTTTGACCCGGGAAGCTTCAGGTTCCTCTTCTGAACTGTCATTACTTGTTCTTTGGAATGATATACAAGTCAGTTTTAGTTGCATGATTAGAAACATATAATAATTTCCAAAACATATTAATAGTGACAAATATATGTCCATAGCCATGCGACTATTTTATCCAATGCTACAACATTCAACCATATCATGTATAGATACAGTAACTTCTAGATGCATTCTACCCCAATGTTATTAAGAGTTTGTACTACTCCTAATATGCCAACAAAGAGGCTTCAATCTAGATAATTATTAATGGAATGTTATACACCATCATTGACTTCTTACCCATTATGTGCAATTCAATAGTATAAATGCAAAATACTCAAACATCAATTGATTATAAACAAATGTATAACCAAAAAATATCATGAAATGACAACTGAATACTTATCTTTATTTTTTTCATGGGTAGACTTCTTCTCGAGCTTCAGCTTCATCATCTTCTTCATTCATAACAGCATCATTTCTTATCCAAATACTAAGATGGATAAGAGGTTATTCAAGAATTGGGTCCTTCATATTCCTCATCGCTTGAGGGATCTTCTTTGAATCGTGAGAGTTTGATCTTCAGTTGCTCCCATCTTCTCTTATATTACTATGAGTCGAGCTTCTTCTTGTGTGCACTCTTCCCAGAGTCTGTTGAAGGTAATCACTTCCTTCTGGCACACATTCCTCAAATAAATGAATACCATGATCTTGGGAGGCCATTCAAGTTGGTTATAACAATCTCTTATTCTTCTTCGGTTGCTTCGTCATAGCATCGAATACTTCCTTTTGGTTTCTTCAAGGATGACACATGAGGGATGAGACGATATTTAATAGAATATGCAATGATTCTCTTGGCTCTAGCCTTAGACTCATCTCCCTATGGCTCTTAGAAATTCCTTATTGAAATATTGATCCAATTAAATTTCTTTAAGGATCACGGAGGTCCTATGCTTCCATAATAGGAAGTTGTCAGCTTCACCAAGATTGTCATCAAGCTAGCTATGATTAGTCATTTTGAAATGAGAACCTCAAATGTAAATAGCAAAACATTAGATCTTATCGATTTGAGGTGTTTGACCTAGTTTCGGAGTTGGTTGATCTAGGATTTGTTAGAGAAACCCTAATTTTTAAATCTTGGAATTTCAAACTTCTGATTGGACAGAAATATTTGCCTCTTCAAGGTAAGATGTCCAATGTACTTCTTTTCTGAAAAACAGTGGTGGGAAGCTCCCGAAACAATAGGCCCTAGTTTTTCAATTTCTTCTGCAGAAATGTCTGAAATTGATTCTTTTGTATCTTTGAAGTTTTGGATCCTTACAGTTTGAGATTTATCACTAATATTACATGATATGTCTTATTTCCAACCCCATTGGTTAGATCAAAAATGGATTCTCCAAGTGGGACTTATCCTAATTTTCCCAAGATGACTCTTTTGGAGATTGTTCAGAATAACGAACTTGTACGGACTGCCATGTGTCATTGTTACCCATTCTGGGTCCAAAAATCATCCCACAAAAACTAAATTCCATTCCATACCTGCAACATCTTGAGAAATTTCGTTTGGACCTTCCTAGCTTGATATATAGCAAATCTCCCTAGGTCACCTGTTTATGACTGTATTTTGGAGGAGGTTGGAACCCTGATTTGGAGGAACCATATCTCCTAAAGTATAGTGAATATGAGGATGAAGAATTTACAAAAGGTACACAAATAATTTATCTTCGTCCTGTAAATGTTTCAGCTTTTGAAGCTTTTCCAATCTCGCGTTAAAGGGAAAGTTCTAGAATGACTAAATTCAGTCTTCTAGGGTTTTCATGCATGAAACCCTAATTTCCATTAGCTGTTGTTGTAGTTGTATTTCGGCTACACAGTGAAACTTATCTGATTCAAAAACTTCTATCACCAATAAATGCATCTTAGTGATGCAAGTTATCCTATCCCTCTTTTCTTGATGATCTGTGGAGAGAACAACTTCAACTAGGAAGCCCTAGTTCATGCAGCTGCACAGTGCCTTCTTTCAGAGAAGCTCTAATTCCATGTTAGATTTTCTAAAGATATGATTAGATTATCTAGGATATTTATCTGAAAGAATAAAAAGTAAAAAAAATGCATAATATATAAAAGATACACAAGACACATATTTTCATCGGGGAAACCATAAAGGATAAAACCCCACAAACTTCTTCATAATAGTAAGATGATCAAAAGTAGTAATAAGAAATGTTCAGCAGCTATCTTTCTCTCCTCCTCTGACTGTCTCTCTCTCTCATGCGTGTTAGAGAGTGTGTGAGATGTGTATAAATGATGGAGAATGCCTCCCTATTTATACCCTTTCAATTCACTGACCAAATATAAGACTCAAGCCTACATGTCATCTCACATGGGACCCACTTCTCCTAGAGAGACCACAATTACATATTACAGAATGTTACAGTGAGGACTATTTCCCCGAATTACAATGGAGGTTGTACCTCAAGATCTAGACATAATTTTGACATCCCGTAAAGGGGTAACACACATCCCCAATGGGGGTACAACAACATACATCAAAATATCTTCCGAAGTAACAAATACATCAACACCAGCGTGCTTTCCTTATTTGTTTGTGATCATGGCAAATCTGCCAACTTAGAATTTGTTAAGATTTAGTGTGTGCGGGTTTGATTCCCATGATGTAATCTAGTTTTTGGTGCTCTGCTTCAAGATTCGTCTCAGAGGAAAATTACTCTATAAATATAGCCTCAATAGAGGAACAAAGGGTTCGACATTCGTTTTGGAAGCCTATGTGCTTGGTTTTGTAGCTCTACAACTTTTCTTGGAAGTATTAATGCAAAGTATTTCATGTGTGTCTGATATTCATCACAGTGTTCAATATTAAGTTTTTGTTCTCCTGTGTGCTTCATTTCCATGTTTGTGTAGTTTTTGCTAATGTGTTTCTAGTTGTGTGCAAGGAATTTGTTCTCTGTTAAGCGCTCCTTGCATCAGATAATGCATTTGTTATGTGTTTATGGTAAATGTCTTGGAATTCATCCTCTGTTAGATGCTCCATTTCAGTTATCATCCTTTACTATTGCTTCTTCTAAAGGTGTTTCAGGAGATTCATCCATAGATAGGTGCCTCTTGTGTCATTGGGCTTGTTCTCATTTCCCTTGCCATCTCTCAAAAGATATTTAGCTAAATATTAACACTTACTTTTCCTCATATTACGAATTTTATCTCTATTCATTATGTCATAAGCCCTTGAATGTTTCAGGCTTTGACTCCATTTCCCAATGGTATTTGCTATTTTTTTTGTCTTACACTCTTTAAAACCCTAACGACCAATTCCCTTAAGCAATATAGCCTTCTGAGCGCTTACTTAAAGATATGTGTGTGTGTGAATTTTCCCGTGACAAAGAGAGAGCCCTCTCTGACAATATAGGCTAGAATACAGTCTAAAGATTGGTTTGAAATGGTTACCCCCGTGATTTCCTACCACAACCATAGGAAAACTATTGGGTGATAACACCTTGTACCAAATACCTTGCTCATCATCTGCTCTGAATAGATGATCGATGAAAATCATGGGATTATTGACACAGAGTCCATTATGGGGCTAAATAAGCTCCCTTGATTCCCACAAACTCATTATTTTCATTTTGCTATAACAATCTTGAAAATGTGTTTTTTACCTTGTCATATATATACATTTAACAAACTCACTAATGTCATTTACCATGACAGTCTTGAAAATGTGTGTTTTTTACCATGTCATTAGCATTTAGGAAAATAAAATTTTCAATTATTTAAGTTATTAATTTCATAAAATATATCTTAAAATAGATTCAATGGAAGAAAGTTCCTTTTAGAAAAAGGTTTAAATTAGTTTTTCTATTTGCAAGGTATTTGAGTATATTGTTCTTAAGATTTATTTTGAATAATTAATTACACTTAAGGTGTTATTAAGGGGATGTTTCTACTCAATCTTTCATCATCTATCGATGGTGAATGAGGAGCCACCCCATGTATTTATTAAATTTAAAATTCGAATTGTCCAGTTTGACGGACGGGATGTCTGCAACGCCCAAGATGGCGTACCTAATATCGGGATCCAACGATGATGGAAAGGTGATCAAGAGGCTCCTGTAGGAGGTTTATCATTTGAGGAATCAACATCTCTTTCACTTGGATAGGGAGACCCATGATGCTGAGAGGATAAATCTCAGATTTTACGTGCAGTCAGTGTCAGTTTTTGCAGCTATCAATTTTGCAACTATTGGAAACGTCAATGTGATAGGAAAGGCATATTTCGTGAATTATAGAGGACCAATGACCATAGCTTCTACACTTCATGCAGCTATCTCAATGGTTGTCATTAAAACACAGAAACACACTTACCCCATATTGCAATTGGAGAAATCAGCTGCCAGGATTTATATAAACTGTACTATCTGCAAGAGTTGTTTAATCTAAATCTAGCATGAAAAATTGGCATGGATGGATATAATCATTTCATTCTGGCCCTTATGTACAAGACCAAAAAATCATAAGTGATATATGGTTTGTCGTTAGTTGAAATCATGTGTAAGATTTCATAGCATGTAAATGCCTCTTTTTACCACTCGGGTTACCTTTATTTGGATTAAATTTTTTACCATGTTCGTAGTTTCACTTAAGGATGGCTTGTTGGTTGATATCATGTGTAAGAATTCATAGCACGTAAATCCCTATTTCTACCAATTGGGTTACCTTTTTTTAGACTAAAATTTTGATGATGTTTGTAGTTTCACTTAAGGAAACACATCAACGTAGACCTCAAATATGAAATCTGATAGATGATGTCACAAAATCTACAGTTAAGTTGGGGGAGAAGTACAGTTTGCTCTATTAAGAAGATATATATATTAAAATTAAAAATAATAATAATAATTAAAAATAAAAATGCATGCATTAATGTGTTGTGGCATAATGGTGAGAGAGAATTGTTTTCTTGTCCCATAAAAATACAAATTAATATTAAAAAAATTAAAATAAGAATACATACATCAATGTGATGTAGAATAGTCATAAGAGGGATGTGTGATGGAGGTAAAATTTTAAGGGCGAAATTTAGCCCATGAGAGAAATTAGAGGGGTCACCAAAAAATAGAGGGCAAATTTTTAATATAGCAAAGGTTTTTTGAATTTTAATACACTAGCCCAATTTTTATTAAACCCCAAACTGTTGGGGCGCGCACCCTAACGGTCCTTAAGGTGGGTAACTCCGTGGAGTTATGGGAGTTTGTAAGCGGAGTTACGACTCAAAATAGTCTTAGGGGTGTCGGGGTTGAGTAAAAACCTTCTTTGTAATAAACCCATGGTTTAAGTCCAGGGTTTAGGGTTCGGGGTGCCCATGGTTTAAGCCCATGGTTTTGTAATAAGTGCACTATAAATAAGCACTCTTGTAAAGAAGTCAGTTTAGGCTTTTGATGTAAGATGAATTGATGTGAAGCTAAGGCTTGTTTTGTAAGAAGGTTGAGTCCCAACTGTGTGCGTGGACGACCTCTGCAGCTATGTGCGCAGAGGGTTTTGGGTGATTAAGGAAATCTGCAGCTGTGTGCGCAGAGGCCTGCAGCTGTGTGTGCGGCTTTAAGGACTTGAAAGGATCTACATCTGAGTGCGCAGATCAGAACTGTGGTTTTAGTAAAGAGTTGAATAAAACGCAGTTCTGTGGACATAGCCCCTACATAGGGGGTGAACCACGTTATATCTTGTGTTGTGGTTCTTTGTGTTGTTTCTGTTATGTTCTTTCATGCATTGATAAACGTATATATGATAAATAAGATCACTGCTAACTTAATAACTTCTTTGTGAATTCCCAGTAAAGGGTTAAGCAAGTCACTGTCTGTTTATTTAGCTGCGAGGTTATATATGTGAATGTTGAATCTCTGTGTTGTATGAATATAAGTTATTAAAGGCTAAAGGTACAGTAATATCCCTCTTCTGCTTGCAGAAACCTGATTCTGCGGCATCCCATAGCTGTTTCAGGTGAGACTGCAACCTGTTCGCAGGTTGTTGCCGAAAGGGCCAACACTGTGGGTCTTTTGTTGGTGCGAAGTTAATGGTATAAAGCCCGGGTTCACCCTATAGACCAACAAATTGGTTTTGTTGCCGGTTGAACTCAGTATCTGCTCAAGAGGGGTTTACGTCGTACCTCGAGGGCTATGTTCTGGAGACCCTCTGTGAAGGAAATCGGTGATTGGCTTGATGAGACTTATCTGAAATTCGCTGAGCAAGAGAACAAAGATCCGCGTCGTAGTGCAAACGAATTTTTACAAAGGTATGTTTTCTGTGATGTTTATGAAATTTTTTTTGGTAGTATCCACATAGAGTTGCACCAGTGGTTATCCAGGTTAATAGAGCGAAGGATGAACTTCCAAGAACGTCAGTTTCCTGATTGGACCCCCGCAAGAATTAATATACTAAAAAGGGTGAACAACGAGATCTCCTGCGCTGTTGATTTCTGGACAACGTGAACCCTTGAAGCATTTGTGACGAAGTTCGCCATCGACACGAGTACTTCCTTTAGTGAAGCCGAGCGGCAGTTTTTCAAAGGACCAAGGGGTAAGTTTTTGAATTCATTTAGTTTGCGAATTAAAATGCTATTAGCTGAAAAAGGTATATTGCTAATTGAATTAGATTGTTAGATTTAGTATTACTAACCTATGTTTGCAAGTGAAAATACCTTCGACGAGCAAAGCGGTTTGCTGCGAAGTGGCAAAAGGTATAAGAGAGATTTTAGATCCTATTCCCAGGGTCAGCATATCGAGTATTCCCCTGTAAATCCCACAGATTTAGAACCCGAAGAAACCCCTTCTGTTGGAAACCCTCCAGTAACCCCGCAGCGCAGACCTATTATCCCTGAGAACCCGTCGCAGTCTGAAAGTAACCCTAGCTCGAGTATTCCTGTCACAGGATAGTCTACCCCAGTAAGTTCCCCTCTGCCTACCCCAGTATTTCTTTCTGCTGCAGGGGCACGGCGAATCAGTGTGGGATTTTGATCAAAGATTCAAAGTTCTGCTAGACCAAGTCAGTTTCCCCATTGGACCTGCACAGCACAAAGAATGGTTCATTGCAGCGTTGCTACCACATATCAGAACTCCACTCATGCAGTAGAAGGTTGCTGACCAGCAGGAGGCTCTGGAAATCGCGATGAAACTTGAAACCGCTCCTGTCGAAGACAATTCTGGTATTGCTCAAATCCAAGCGCAGTTGGCAGCGATGGCTCTGGAGCTTCGTGATATGAAGAAAGGAAAAACTGGTCACGAAGAGGTTTGGTGTACACAATGTCGGACAGAAGGTCACGACAAGGAACAGTGTCTGGCCTGTTTTTGTTATAAACAATAACCTTCCTCCTTGGATGACGATCAAGAGAGAGCACACAATGTTGGCAATGATTGTTCCAGGTATGTAATTAACTTACATGTGTTTACTGGAAAGTATGACTATAAAATGCTTCCTTTTAATTTCG
>LPNX010072250.1:0-21104 GCA_001517045.1 Pseudotsuga menziesii | reverse complement strand
CCTGAAAGTTGGCAAGCACTCTTATTTTCCAAATGCGGATTTAAATCTATGATTAAATTTTAATTTTGAGAAATTAGTCAAACGTGAAACTTCTTTGTGCAGTTTTACTAAGGTTGGGCTTAAAGGGGGTGAAAATATTTTGGAATGTCTCAAAAGATTGCATGCACGCTTGTTGATCAAATTGGCATCCAAATATATGATGAAATTAAAATTCTAAGAAACTCCGTCGTGTAGTTTCAACAGGGTTGGGCTTAAAGGGGGTCAAAATAGCTTGAAACGTCGCGAAAGTTGGCGTGCATGCTTGTCTATCCAATATGCATCCAAACATATGACCAGGTTTAAATTCTAAGAATATGGTTAAAGCTGAGACTGCATCATGCAGTTTTGTTAGGGTTTGGCTTAAAGATGGCAAAAATAGCTCTCAACATCGTGAAAGTTGGCACGCACTCTTATTTTCCAAACGCAGATTTAAATCTATGATTAAATTTTAATTTTGAGAAATTATTCAAACGTGAAACTTCGTTGTGCGGTTTTGCTAAGGTTGGGCTTAAAGGGGGTGAAAATATTTTGGAATGTCTCAAAAGTTTGCATGCACGCTTGTTGATCAAATTGGCATCCAAATTTATGATCAAATTTAAATTCTAAGAAACTGCTCGAAAGGGAAACTCCGTCGTGCGGTTTCAAGAGGGTTGGGGTTAAAGCGGGTCAAAATATATGGAAACGTCGTGAAAGTTGGCGTGCATGCTTGTCTATCAGATATGCATCTAAACATATGACCAGGTTTAAATTCTAAGAATCTGGTCAAAGCTGAGACTGCATCATGCAGTTTTGTTAGGGTTTGGCTTAAAGATGGCGAAAATAGCTCTCAACGTCGTGAAAGTTGGCATGCACTCTTATTTTCCAAATGCGGATTTAAATCGATCATTAAATTTTAATTTTGAGAAATTAGTCAAACATGAAACTTCGTTGTGCGGTTTTTCTAAGGTTGGGCTTAAAGGGGGTGAAAATATTTTGGAATGTCTCAAAAGTTTGCACGCACGCTTGTTGATCAAATTAGCATCCAAATTTACGATCAAATTTAAGTTCTAAGAAATTGATCGAAAGGGAAACTCCGTCATGGGGTTTCAACAGGGTTGGGCTTAAAGGGGGTCAAAATAGCTTGAAACGTCGCGAAAGTTGGCGTGCATGCTTGTCTATCCAATATGCATCCAAACATATGATCAGGTTTAAATTCCAAGAATCTGGTCAAAGCTGAGACTGCATCATGCAGTTTTGTTAGGGTTTGTATTAAAGATGGCGAAAATATAGCTCTCAACATCGTGAAAGTTGGCATGCACTCTTATTTTCCAAATGCGGAGTTCAATCTATGATTAAATTTTAATTTTGAGAAATTAGTCCAACGTGAAACTTCGTTGTGCGGTTTTGCTAAGGTTGGGCTTAAAGGGGGTGAAAATATTTTGGAATGTCTCAAAAGTTTGCATGCATGCTTGTTGATCAAATTGGCATCCAAATTTATGATCAAATTTAAATTCTAAGAAACTGCTCGAAAGGGAAACTCCGTCGTGCAGTTTCAATAGGGTTGGGCTTAAAGGGGATCAAAATAGCTTTAAACGTCGTGAAAGTTGGCGTGCATGCTTGTCTATCCAATATGCATCCAAACATATGAGCAGGTTTAAATTCTAAGAATATGGTCAAAGCAGAGACTGCATTATGCAGTTTTGTTAGGGTTTGGCTTAAAGATGGCGAAAATAGCTCTCAACATTGTGAAAGTTGGCACGCACTCTTATTTTCCAAATGCGGATTTAAATCTATGATTAAAGTTTAATTTTGAGAAATTAGTCAAACGTGAAACTTCGTTGTGCGGTTTTGCTAAGGTTGGGCTTAAAAGGGACGAAAATATTTTGGAATGTCTCAAAAGTTTGCATGCACGCTTGTTGATCAAATTGGCATCCAAATTTATGATCAAATTTAAATTCTAAGAAACTGCTCGAAAGGGAAACTATGTCGTGCGGTTTAAACAGGGTTGGGCTGAAAGGGGGTCAAAATAGCTTGAAACGTCGCGAAATTTGGCATGCATGCTTGTCTATCCAATATGCATCCAAACATATGATCAGGTTTAAGTTCTAAGAATTTGTTCAAAGCTGAGACTGCATCATGCATTTTTCTTAGGGTTTGGCTTAAAGATGGCGAAAATAGCTCTCAACATAGTGAAAGTTGGCATGCACTCTTATTTTCCAAATGCAGATTTAAATCTATGATTAAATTTTAATTTTGAGAAATTAGTCAAATGTGAAACTTCGTTGTGCGGTTTTGCTAACGTTGGGCTTAAAGGGGGTGAAAATATTTTGGAATGTCTCAAAAGTTTGCATGCACGCTTGTTGATCAAATTGGCATCCAAATTTATGATCAAATTGAAATTCTAAGAAACTGCTCGAAAGGGAAACTCCTTCGTGCGGTTTCAACATGGTTGGGCTTAAAGGCGGTCAAAACAGCTTGAAACATCGCGAAAGTTGGCGTGCATGCTTGTCTATCCAATATGCATCCAAACATATGATTAGGTTTAAATTCTAAGAATCTGGTCAAAGCTGAGACTGCATCATGCAGTTTTGTTAGGCTTTGGCTTAAAGATGGTGAAAATAGCTCTCAACATCGTGAAACTTGGCATGCACTCCTACTTTCCAAATGCGGATTTAAATCTATGATTAAATTTTAATTTTGAGAAATTAGTCAAACATGAAACTTCGTTGTGCGGTTTTGCTAAGGTTGGGCTTAAAGGGGGTGAAAATATTTTGGAATGTCTCAAAAGTTTGCATGCACGCTCGTTGATCAAATTGGCATCCAAATTTATGATCAAATTTAAACTCTAAGAAACTGCTCGAAAGGGAAACTCCGTCGTGCGGTTTCAAAAGAGTTGGGCTTAAAGGGGGTCAAAATAGCTTGAAACGTCGCAAAAGTTGGCGTGCATCCTTGTCTATCCAATATGCATCTAAACATATGATCAGGTTTAAATTCTAAGAATCTGGTCAAAGTTGAGACTGCATCATGCAGTTTTGTTAGGGTTTGGCTTAAAGATGGCGAAAATATCTCTCAACATCGTGAAAGTTGGCATGCACTCTTATTTTCCAAATGCGGATTTAAATCTATGATTAAATTTTAATTTTGAGAAGTTAGTCAAACGTGAAATTTCGTTGTGCGGTGTTGCTAAGGTTGGGATTAAAGGGGGTGAAAATATTTTGGAATTTTTCAAAAGTTTGCATGCACGCTTGTTGATTAAATTGGCATCCAAATTTATGATCAAATTTAAATTCTAAGAAACTGCTCGAAAGGGAAACTCCGTCGTGCAGTTTCAACAGGGTTGGGCTTAAAGGGGGTCAAAATAGCTTGAAACGTCACGAAAGTTGGCGTGCATGCTTGTCTATCCAATATGCATCCAAACATATGATCAGGTTTAAATTCTAAGAATCTGGTCAAAGCTGAGACTGCATCATGCAGTTTTGTTAGGGTTTGGCTTAAAGATGGCGAGAATAGCTCTCAACATCGTGAAAGTTGGCATGCAGTCTTATTTTCCAAATGCGGATTTAAATCTATGATTAAATTTTAGTTTTGAGAAATTAGTCAAACGTGAAACTTCGTTGTGCGGTTTTGCTAAGGTTGGGCTTAAAGGGGGTGAAAATATTTTGGAATGTCTCAAAAGTTTGCATGCACGTTTGTTGATCAAATTGGCATCTAAATTTATGATCAAATTTAAATTCTAAGAAACTGCTCGAACGGGAAACTCCGTCATGCGGTTTCAACAGGGTTGGGCTTAAAGGGGGTCAAAATAGCTTGAATCGTCACGAAAGTTGGCGTGCATGCTTGTCTATCCAATATGCATCCAAACATATGATCAGGTTTAAATTCTAAGAATCTGGTCAAAGCCGAGACTGCATCATGCAGTTTTGTTAGGGTTTGGCTTAAAGATGGCGAAAATAGCTGCCAACATCCTGAAAGTTGGCAAGCACTCTTATTTTCCAAATGCGGATTTAAATCTATGATTAAATTTTAATTTTGAGAAATTAGTCAAACGTGAAACTTCTTTGTGCGGTTTTACTAAGGTTGGGCTTAAAGGGGGTGAAAATATTTTGGAATGTCTCAAAAGATTGCATGCACGCTTGTTGATCAAATTGGCATCCAAATTTATGATCAAATTTAAATTCTAAGAAACTGCTCGAAAGGGAAACTCCGTCATGCGGTTTCAACAGGGTTGGGCTTAAAGGGGGGGAAAATTTTTTGGAATGTCTCAAAAGATTGCATGCACGCTTGTTGTTCAAATTGGCATCCAAATTTATGATCAAATTTAAATTCTAAGAATATGGTCAAAGCTGAGACTGCATCATGCAGTTTTGTTAGGGTTTGGCTTAAAGATGGCAAAAATAGCTCTCAACATCGTGAAAGTTGGCACGCACTCTTATTTTCCAAACGCAGATTTAAATCTATGATTAATTTTTAATTTTGAGAAATTATTCAAACGTGAAACTTCGTTGTGCGGTTTTGCTAAGGTTGGGCTTAAAGGGGGTGAAAATATTTTGGAATGTCTCAAAAGTTTGCATGCACGCTTGTTGATCAAATTGGCATCCAAATTTATGATCAAATTTAAATTCTAAGAAACTGCTCGAAAGGGAAACTCCGTCATGGGGTTTCAACAAGGTTGGGCTTAAAGGGGGTCAAAATAGCTTGAAACGTCGCGAAAGTTGGCGTGCATGCTTGTCTATCCAATATGCATCCAAACATATGATCAGGTTTAAATTCCAATAATCTGGTCAAAGCTGAGACTGCATCATGCAGTTTTGTTAGGGTTTGTCTTAAAGATGGCGAAAATATAGCTCTCAACATCGTGAAAGTTGGCATGCACTCTTATTTTCCAAATGCGGATTTAAATCTATGATTAAATTTTAATTTTGAGAAATTAGTCCAACGTGAAACTTTGTTGTGCGGTTTTGCTAAGGTTGGGCTTAAAGGGGGTGAAAATATTTTGGAATGTCTCAAAAGTTTGCATGCATGCTTGTTGATCAAATTGGCATCCAAATTTATGATCAAATTTAAATTCTAAGAAACTGCTTGAAAGGGAAACTCCGTCGTGCGGTTTCAACAGGGTTGGGCTTAAAGGGGATCAAAATAGCTTTAAACGTCATGAAAGTTGGCGTGCATGCTTGTCTATCCAATATGCATCCAAACATATGAGCAGGTTTAAATTCTAAGAATATGGTCAAAGCAGAGACTGCATCATGCAGTTTTGTTAGTGTTTGTCTTAAAGATGGCGAAAATAGCTCTCAACATTGTGAAAGTTGGCACGCACTCTTATTTTCCAAATGCGGATTTAAATCTATGATTAAAGTTTAATTTTGAGAAATTAGTCAAACGTGAAACTTCGTTGTGCGGTTTTGCTAAGTTTGGGCTTAAAGGGGGTGAAAATATTTTGGAATGTCTCAAAAGTTTGCATGCACGCTTGTTGATCAAATTGGCATCCAAATTTATGATCAAATTTAAATTCTAAGTAACTGCTCGAAAGGGAAACTCCGTCGTGCGGTTTCAACAGGGTTGGGCTTGAAGGGGGTCAAAATAGCTTGAAACGTCATGAAAGTTGGCGTGCATGCTTGTCTATCCAATATGCATCCAAACATATGACCAGTTTTAAATTTTAAGAATCTGGTCAAAGCTGAGACTGCATCATGTAGTTTTGTTAGGGTTTGGCTTAAAGATGGCGAAAATAGCTCTCAACATCGTGAAAGTTGGCATGCACTCTTATTTTCCAAATGCGGATTTAAATCTATGATTAAATTTTAATTTTGAGAAATTAGTCAAACGTGAAACTTCCTTGTGCGGTTTTGCTAAGGTAGGGCTTAAAGGTGGTGAAAATATTTTGGAATGTCTCAAAAGTTTGCATGCACGCTTGTTGATCAAATAGGCATCCAAATTTATGATCAAATTTAAATTCTAAGAAACTGCTTGAAAGGGAAACTCCGTTGTGCGGTTTCAACAGGGTTGGGCTTAAAGGGGGTCAAAATAGCTTGAAACGTCGCGAAAGTTGGCGTGCATGCTTGTCTATCCAATATGCATCCAAACATATGACTAGGTTTAAATTCTAAGAATCTGGTCAAACCTGAGACTGCATCATGCAGTTTTGTTAGGGTTTGGGTTAAATATTGCGAAAATAGCTCTCAACATCGTGAAAGTTGGCATGCACTCTTATTTTCCAAATGCGGATTTAAATCTATGATTAAAGTTTAATTTTGAGAATTTAGTCAAACGTGAAACTTCGTTGTGCGGTTTTGATAAGGTTGGGCTTGAAGGGGGTGAAAATAATTTGGAATGTCTCAAAAGTTTGCATGCACGCTTGTTGATCAAATTGGCATCCAAATTTATGATGAAATTTAAATTCAAAGAAACTGCTCGAAAGGGAAAATCCATCGTGCGGTTTCAACATGGTTGGGCTTAAAGGGGGTCAAAATAGCTTTAAACATCGCGAGAGTTGGCGTGCATACTTGTCTATCGAATATGCATCCAATCATCTGACCAGGTTTAATTTCTAAGAATCTGATCAAATATGAGACTGCATCATGCAGTTTTGTTACGATTTGGCTTAAAGATGGCGAAAATAGCTCTCAACATCGTGAAAGTTGGCACGCACTCTTATTTTCCAAATGCGGATTTAAATCTATGATTAAATTTTAATTTTGAGAAATTAGTCAAACGTGAAACTTCGTTGTGCGGTTTTGCTAAGGTTGGGCTTAAAGGGGGTGAAAATATTTTGGAATGTCTCAAAAGTTTGCATCCACGCTTGTTGATCAAATTGAAATCCAAATTTATGATCAAATTTAAATTCTAAGAAATTGCTCGGAAGGGAAACTCCGTCGTGCGGTTTCAAAAGTGTTGGGCTTAAAGGGGGTCAAAATAGCTTGAAACGTCGCAAAAGTTGGCGTGCATGCTTGTCTATCCAATATGCATCCAAACATATGACCAGGTTTAAATTCTAATAATCTGGTCAAAGCTGAGACTGCATCATGCAGTTTTTCTATGGTTTGGCTTAAAGATGGCGAAAATAGCTCTCAACATCGTGAAAGTTGGCATGCACTCTTATTGTCCAAATGCGGATTTAAATCTATGATTAAATTTTAATTTTGAGAAATTAGTCAAACATGAAACTTCGTTGTGCGGTTTTGCTAAGGTTGGGCTTAAACGGGGTGAAAATATTTTGGAATGTCTCAAATGTTTGCATGCACGCTTGTTGATCAAATTGGCATCCAAATTTATGATCAAATTTAAATTATAAGAAACTGCTCGAAAGGGAAACTCTGTTGTGCGGTTTCAACAGGGTTGGGCTTAAAGGGGGTCAAAATAGCTTGAAACGTCGCGAAAGTTGGCGTACATGCTTGTCTATCCAATATGCATCCAAACATATGATCAGGATTAAATTCTAAGAATCTGGTCAAAGCTGAGACTGCATCATGCAGTTTTGTTAGGGCTTGGCTTAAAGATGGAGAAAATAGCTTTCAACATCGTGAAAGTTGGCATGCACTCTTATTTTCCAAATGGGGATTTAAATCTATGATTAAATTTTAATTTTGAGAAATTAGTCAAACGTGAAACTTCGTTGTGCGGTTTGGCTAAGGTTGGGCTTAAAGGGGGTGAAAATATTTTGGAATGTCTCAAAAGTTTGCATGGACGCTTGTTGATCAAATTGGCATCCAAATTTATGATCAAATTTAAATTCTAAGAAACTGCTCGAAAGGGAAACTCCCTCGTGCGGTTTCAACAGGGTTGGGCCTAAAGGGTGCCAAAAAAGCTTGAAACATCGCGAAAGCTGGCGTGCATGCTTGTCTATCCAATATGCATCCAAACATATGATTAGTTTTAAATTCTAAGAATCTAGTCAAAGCTGAGACTGCATCATGCAGTTTTGTTTTTATTTGGCTTAAAGATGGCGAAAATAGCTCTCAACATCGTGAAAGTTGGCATGCACTCTTATTTTCCAAATGCAGATTTAAATCTATGATTAAATTTTAATTTTGAGAAATTACTCAAACGTGAAACTTCGTTGTGCGGTTTTGCTAACGTTGGGCTTAAAGGGGGTGAAAATATTTTGGAATGTCGAAAAAGTTTGCATGCACGCTTGTTGATCAAATTGGCATCCAAATTTATGATCAAATTTAAATTCTAACAAACTGCTCGAAAGGGAAACTCCGTCGTGCGGTTTCAACAGGGTTGGGCCTAAAGGGGGTCAAAATAGCTTGAAACGTCGCGAAAGTTGACATGCATGCTTGTCTATCCAATATGCATCCAAACATATGATCAAGCTTAAATTCTAAGAATCTGGTCAAAGCTGAGACTGCATCATGAAGTTTTGTTAGGGTTTGGCTTAAAGATGGCAAAAATAGCTCTCAACATCATGAAAGTTGGCATGCACTCTTATTTTCCAAATAGGGATTTAAATCTATGATGAAATTTTAATTTTGAGAAATTAGTCCAACGTGAAACTTCATTGTGCGGTTTTGATCAGGTTGGGCTTAAAGGGGGTGAAAATGTTTTGGAATGCCTCAAATTTAAATTCTAAGAAACTACTCGAAAGGGAAACTCCTTAATGCGTTTTCAACAGGGTCGGGCTTAAAAGGGGTCAAAATAGATTGAAACGTCGCGAAAGTTGGCATGCATGCTTGTCTATCCAATATGCATCCAAACATATGATCAGGTTTAAATTCTAAGAATCTGGTCAAAGCTAAGACTGCATCATGCAGTTTTGTTAGGGTTTGGCTTAAAGATGGCGAAAATAGCTCTCAACATCGTGAAAGTTGGCATGCACTCTTATTTTCCAAATGCGGATTTAAATCTATGATTAAATTTTAATTTTGAGAAATTAGTCAAACGTGAAAGTTCGTTGTGTGGTTTTGCTAACGTTGGGTTTAAAGGGGGTCAAAATATTTTGGATTGTCTCAAAAGTTTGCATGCACACTTGTTGATCAAATTGGCATCCAAATTTATGATCAAATTTAAATTCTAAGAAACTGCGCGAAAGGGAAACTCCGTCGTGCGGTTTCAATAGGGTTGGGATGAAAGGGGGTCAAAATAGCTTGAAACGTCATGAAAGTTGGCATGCATGCTCGTTTATCCAATATGCATCCAAACATATGATCAGGTTTAAATTCTAAGAATCTGGTCAAAGCTGAGACTTCATCATGCAGTTTTGTTAGGGTTTGGCTTAAAGATGGCGAAAATAGCTCTCAACATCGTGAAAGTTGGCATGCACTCTTATTTTCCAAATGTGGATTTAAATCTATGATTAAATTTTAATTTTGAGAAATTAGTCAATCGTGAAACTTCGTTGTGCGGTTTTTCTAAGGTTGGGCTTAAACGGGGTGAAAATATTTTGGAATGTCTCAAAAGTTTGCATGCACGCTTGTTGATCAAATTGGCATCCAAATTTATGATCAAATTTAAATTCTAAGAAAGTGCTCTAAAGGGAAACTCCGTCGTGCGGTTTCAATAGGGTTGGGCTTAAAGGGGGTCAAAATAGCTTGAAACGTCGCGAAAGTTGGCGTGCATGCTTGTCTATCCAATATGCATCCAAACATATGATCAGGTTTAAATTCTAAGAATCTGGTCAAAGCTGAGACTGCATCATGCAGTTTTGTTAGGGTTTGGCTTAAAGATGGCGAAAATAGCTCTCAACATCGTGAAAGTTGGCATGCACTCTTATTTTCCAAATGCGGATTTAAATCTATGATTAAATTTTAATTTTGAGAAATTAGTCAAACGTGCAACTTCATTGTGCAGTTTTGCTAAGGTTGCGCTTAAAGGTGGTTAAAATATTTTGGAATGTCTCAAAATTTAGCATGCATGCTTGTTGGTCAAATTGGCATCCAAATTTATGATCAAATTTAAATTCTAAGAAACTGCTCGAAAGGGAATCTCCGTCGTGCGGTTTCAACAGTGTTGGGCTTAAAGGGGGTCAAAAAAGCTTCAAAAGTCGCGAAAGTTGGCGTGCATGCTTGTCTATCCAATATGCATCCAAACATATGATCAGGTTTAAATTCGAAGAATCTGGTGAAAGCAGAGACTGCATCATGTTTTTTTGTTAGGGTTTGGCTTAAAGATGGCGAAAATAGCTCTCAACATCGTGAAAGTTGGCATGCACTCTTATTTTCCAAATGCGGATTTAAATCTATGATTAAATTTTAATTTTGAGAAATTAGTCAAACGTCAAAACTTCGTTGTGCGGTCTTGCTAAGGTTGGGCTTAAAGGTGGTGAAAATATTTTGGAATGTGTCAAAAGTTTGCATGCACGCTTGTTGATCAAATTGGCATCCAAATTTATGATCAAATTTAAATTCTAACAAACTGCTCGAAAGGGAAACTACGTCGTGCGGTTTCAACACGGTTGGGCTTAAAGGGGGTGAAAATAGCTTTAAACATCGCGAAAGTTGGCGTGCATGCTTGTCTATCCAATATGCATCCAAACATATGATCAGGTTTAAATTCTAAGAATCTGGTCAAAGCTGAGACTGCATCAGGCAGTTTTGTTAGGGTTTGGCTTAAAGATGGCGAAAATAGCTCTCAACATCGTGAAAGTTTGCATGCACTCTTATTTTCCAAATGCGGATTTAAATCTATGATTAAATTTTAATTTTGAGAAATTAGTCAAATGTGAAACTTCGTTGTGCGGTTTTGCTAAGGTTGGGCTCAAAGGGGGTGAAAATATTTTGGAATGTCTCAAAAGTTTGCATGTAGGCTTGTTGATCAAATTGGCATCCAAATCTATGATCAAATTTAAATTCTAAGAAACTGCTCGAAAGGGAAACTCCGTCGTGCGGTTTCAACAGAGTTGGGCTTAAAGGGGGTCAAAATAGCTTGAAACGTCGCGAAAGTTGGCGTGCATGTTGTCTATCCAATATGCATCCAAACATATGATCAGGTTTAAATTCTTAGAATCTAGTCAAAGCTGAGACTGCATCATGCAGTTTTGTTAGGGTTTGGCTTAAAGATGGCGAAAATAGCTCTCAACATCGTGAAAGTTGGCATGCACTCTTATTCTGCAAATGCGGATTTAAATCTATGATTAAATTTTAATTTTGAGAAATTAGTCAAACGTGAAACTTCATTGTGCGGTTTTGCTAAGGTTGGGATTAAAGGGGGTGAAAATATTTTGGAATATCTCAAAAGTTTGCATACACGCTTGTTGATCAAATTGGCATGCAAATTTATGATCAAATTTAAATTCTAGGAAACTGCTAGAAAGGGAACCTCCGTCGTGCGGTTTCAACAGGGTTGGGCTTAAAGGGGGTCAAAATAGCTTGAAACGTCGCGAAAATTGGCGTGCATGCTTGTCTACCCAATATGCATCCAAACATATGATCGGGCTCAAATTCTAAGAAGCTGGTCAAAGCTGAGACTGCATCATGCAGTTTTGTTAGGGTTTGGCTTAAAGATGGCGAAAATAGCTCTCAACATCGTGAAAGTTGGCATGCACTCTTATTTTCCAAATGCGGATTTAAATCTATGATTAAATTTTAATTTTGAGAAATTAGTCAAACGTGAAACTTCGTTGTGCGGTTTTGCTAAGGTTGGGCTTAAAGGGGATGAAAATATTTTGGAATGTCTCAAAAGCTTGCATGCATGCTTGTTAACCAGATTGGCATCCAAATTTATGATCAAATTTAAATTCTAAGAAACTGCTCGAAAGGGAAACTCCGTCGTGCGGTTTCAACAGGGTTGGGCTTGAAGTGGGTCAAATTAGCTTGAAACGTCATGAAAGTTGGCGTGCATGCTTGTCTATCCAATATGCATCCAAACATATGATCACGTTTAAATTCTAAGAATCTAGTCAAAGATGAGACTGCATCATGCAGTTTTGTTAGGGTTTGGCTTAATGATGGCGAAAATAGCTCTCAACATCGTGAAAGTTGGCATGCACTCTTATTTTCCAAATGCGGATTTACATCTATGATTAAATTTTAATTTTGAGAAATTAGTCAAACGTGAAACTTCGTTGTGCGGTTTTGCTAAGGTTGGGCTTAAAGGGGATGAAAATATTTTGGAATGTCCCAAAAGTTTGCATGCATGCTTGTTGATCAAATTGGCATCCAAATTTATGATCAAATTTAAATTCTAAGAAACTGCTCGAAAGGGAAACTCCGTCGTGCGGTCTCAACAGGGTTGGGCTTAAAGTGGGTCAAAATAGCTTGAAACGTCGCGAAAGTTGCGGTGCATGCTTGTCTATCCAATATGAATCCAAACATATGACCAGGTTTAAATTCTAAGAATCTGGTCAAAGCTGAGACTACATCATGCAGTTTTGTTAGGGTTTGGCTTAAAGATGGCGAAAATAGCTCTCAACATCATGAAAGTTGGCATGCACTCTTATTTTCCAAATGCGGATTTAAATCTATGATTAACTTTTAATTTTGAGAAATTAGTCAAACGTGAAAGTTCGTTGTGCGGTTTTGGTAAGGTTGGGCTTAAAGGGTGTGAAAATATTTTATAATGTCTCAAAAGTTTGCATGCACGCTTGTTGATCAAATTGGCATCCAAATTTACGATCTAATTTAAATTATAAGAAACTGCTCGAAAGGGAAACTCCGTCGTGCGGTTTCAACAGGGTTGGGCTTAAAGGGGGTCAAAGTAGCTTGAAACGTCACGAAAGTTGGCATGCATGCCTTTCTATCCAATATGCATCCAAACATATGATCAGATTTAAATTCTAAGAATCTGGTCAAAGTTGAGACTGCATCATGCAGTTTTGTTAGGGTTTGGCTTAAAGATGGCGAAAATAGCTCTCAACATCGTGAAAGTTGGCATGCGCTCTTATTTTCCAAATGCGGATTTAAATCTATGATTAGATTTTAATTTTGAGAAATTAGTCAAACGTGAAACTTCGTTGTGCGGTTTTGCTAAGGTTGGGCTTAAAGGGGGTCAAAATACCTTGAAACGTCACGAAAGTTGGCGTGCATGCTTGTCTATCCTCTATGCATCCAAACATATGATCAGGTTTAAATTCTAAGAATCTGGTCAAAGCTGAGACTTCATCATGCAGTTTTTTTAGGGTTTGGCTTAAATATGGCAAAAATAGCTCTCAACATCGTGAAACTTGGCATGCACTCTTATTTTCCAAATGCGGATTTAAATCTATGAATAAATTTTAATTTTGAGAAATTAATCAAACGTGAAACTTCGTTGTGCGGTTCTGCTAAGCTTGGGCTTAAAGGGGGTGAAAATATTTTGGAATGTCTCAAAAGTTTGCATGCACGCTTGTTGATCCGATTGGCATCCACATTTACGAACAAATTTAAATTATAAGAAACTGCTCGAAAGGGAAACTCCGTCGTGCGGTTTCAACAGTGTTGGCCTTAAAGCGGGTCAAAATAGCTTGAAACGTCGCGAAAGATGGCGTCCATGCTTGTCTATCCAATATGCATCCAAACATATGATCAGGTTTAACTTATAATAATCTGGTGAAAGTTGAGACTGCATCATGCAGTGTTGTTAGGGTTTGGCTTAAAGATGGCGAAAATAGCTATCAACATCGTGAAAGTTGGCATGCATCTTATTTTCCAAATGCGGATTTAAATATATGAGTAAATTTTAATTTTGAGAAATTAGTCAAACGTGAAACTTCGTTGTGCAGTTTTGCCAAGGTTGGGCTTAAAGGGGGTGAAAATATTTTGGAATGTCTCAAAAGTTTGCATGCACGCTTGTTGATCAAATTGGCACCCAAATTTACGATCAAATTTAAATTCTAAAAAATAGCTCGACAGGGAAACTCCGTCATGCGGTTTCAACAGGGTTGGGCTTAAAGGGTGTCAAAATAGCTTGAAACGTCGAGAAAGTTGGCGTGCATGCTTGTCTATCCAATATGCATCCAAACATATGATTAGGTTTAAATTCTAAGAATCTGGTCAAAGCTGAGACTGCATCATCCAGTTTTGTTAGGGTTTGGCTTAAAGATGGCGAAAATAGCTCTCAACATCGTGAAAGTTGGCATGCACTCTTATTTTCCAAATGCGGATTTAAATCTATGATTAAAATTTAATTTTGTGAAATTTGTCAAACGTGAAAGTTCCTTGTGCGGTTTTGCTAAGGTTGGCCTCAAAGGCGGTGAAAATATTTTGGAATGTCTCAAAAGTTTGCATGCACGCTTGTTGATCAAATTGGCATCCAAATTTATGATCAAATTTAAATTCTAAGAAGCTACTCGAAAGGGAAACTCCGTCGTGCGATTTCAACAGGGTTGGGCTTAAAGGGGGTCAAAATAGCTTGAAACGCCGCGAAAGTTGGCGTGCATGCTTGTCTATCGAATGTGCATCCAAACATATGATCAGGTTTAAATTCTAAGAATCTGGTCAAAGCTGAGACTGCATCATGCAGTTTTGTTAGGGTTTGGCTTAAAGATGGCGAAAATAGCTCTCAAGATTGTGAAAGTTGGCATGCACTCTTATTTTCCAAATGCAGATTTAAATCTATGATTAAATTTTAATTTTGAATAATTAGTCAAACGTGAAACTTCGTTGTGCAGTTTTGCTAAGGTTGGGCTTAAAGGGGGTGAAAATATTTTGGAATGTCTCAAAAGTTTGCATGCACGCTTGTTGATGAAATTGCCATCCAAATTTATGATCAAATTTAAATTCTAAGAAACTGCTCGAAAGGAAAACTCCATCGTGCGGTTTCAACAGGGTTGGGCTTAAAGGGGGTCAAAATAGCTTGAAACGTCGTGAAAGTTGGCGTGGATGCTTGTCTATCCAATATGCATCCAAACATATGACCAGGTTTAAATTCTAAGAATCCGGTCAAAACTGAGACTGCATCATGCAGTTTTTTTAGGGTTTGGCTTAAAGATGGAGAAAATAGCTCTCAACATCGTGAAAGTTGGCATGCACTCTTATTTTCCAAATGCGGATTTAAATCTATGATTAAATGTTAATTTTGAGAAATTAGTCAAACGTGAAACTTCGTTGTGCGGTTTTGCTAAGGTTGGGCTTATAGGGGGTGAAAATATTTTGAAATCTCTCAAAAGTTTGCATGCACGCTTGTTGATCAAATTGGCATCCAAATTTATGATCAAATTTAAATTCTAAGAAACTGCTCGAAAGGGAAACTTCGTCGTGCGGTTTCAACAGGGTTGGGCTTAAAGGGTGTCAAAATAGCTTGAAACGTCGCGAAAGTTGGCGTGCATGCTTGTCTATCCAATATGCATCCAAACATATGACCAGGTTTAAATTCTAAGAATATGGTCAAAGCTGAGACTACATCATGCAGTTTTGTTAGGGTTTGGCTTAATGATGGCGAAAATAGCTCTCAACATCGTGAAAGTTGGCACGCACTCTTATTTTCGAAATGCGGATTTAAATCTATGAAGAAATTTTAATTTTGAGAAATTAATCAAACGTGAAACTTCGTTGTGCAGTTCTGCTAAGGTTGGGCTTAAAGGGGGTGAAAATATTTTGGAATGTCTCAAAAGTTTGCATGCACGCTTGTTGATCCGATTGGCATCCACATTTACGAACAAATTTAAATTATAAGAAACTGCTCGAAAGGGAAACTCCGTCGTGCGGCTTCAACAGGGTTGGCCTTAAAGGGGATCAAAATACCTTGAAACGTCGCGAAAGATGGCGTCCATGCTTGTCTATCCAATATGCATCCAAACATATGATCAGGTTTAAATTCTAAGAATCTGGTGAAAGCTGAGACTGCATCATGCAGTTTTGTTAGGGTTTGGCTTAAAGATGGCGAAAATAGCTCTCAACATCGTGAAAGTTGGCATGCATCTTATTTTCCAAATGCGGATTTAAATATATGAGTAGATTTTAATTTTGAGAAATTAGTCAAACGTGAAACTTCGTTGTGCGGTTTTTCCAAGGTTGCGCTTAAAGGGGGTGAAAATATTTTGGAATGTCTCAAAAGTTTGCATGCACGCTTGTTGATCAAATTGGCATCCAAATTTACGATCAAATTTAAATTCTAAAAATTAGCTCGACAGGGAAACTTCGTCATGCGGTTTCAACAGGGTTGGGCTTAAAGGGCGTCAAAATAGCTTGAAACGTCGAGAAAGTTGGCGTGCATGCTTGTCTATCCAATATGCATCCAAACATATGATCAGGTTTAAATTCTAAGAATCTGGTCAAAGCTGAGACTGCATCATCCAGTTTTGTTAGGGTTTGGCTTAAAGATGGCGAAAATAGCTCTCAACATCGTGAAAGTTGGCATGCACTCCTTTTTTCCAAATGCGGATTTAAATCTATGATTAAAATTTAATTTTGCGAAATTTGTCAAACGTGAAAGTTCCTTGTGCGGTTTTGCTAAGGTTGGCCTCAAAGGCGGTGAAAATATTTTGGAATGTCTCAAAAGTTTGCATGCACGCTTGTTGATCAAATTGGCATCCAAATTTATGATCAAATTTAAATTCTAAGAAGCTACTCGAAAGGGAAACTCCGTCACGCGGTTTCAAGAGGGTTGGGCTTAAAGGGGGTCAAAATAGCTTGAAACGCCGCGAAAGTTGGCGTGCATGCTTGTCTATCGAATGTGCATCCAAACATATGATCAGGTTTAAATTCTAAGAATCTGGTCAAAGCTGAGACTGCATCATGCAGTTTTTTTAGGGTTTGGCTTAAAGATGGAGAAAATAGCTCTCAACATCGTGAAAGTTGGCATGCCCTCTTATTTTCCAAATGTGGATTTAAATCTATGATTAAATGTTAATTTTGAGAAATTACTCAAACGTGAAACTTCGTTGTGCGGTTTTGCTAAGGTTGGGATTAAAGGGGGTGAAAATATTTTGAAATGTCTCAAAAGTTTGCATGCACGGTTGTTGATCAAATTGGCATCCAAATTTATGATCAAATTTAAATTCTAAGAAACTGCTCGAAAGGGAAACTTCGTCGTGCGGTTTCAACAGGGTTGGGCTTAAAGGGTGTCAAAATAGCTTGAAACGTCGCGAAAGTTGGCGTGCATGCTTATCTATCCAATATGCATCCAAACATATGACCAGGTTTAAATTCTAAGAATCTGGTCAAAGCTGAGACTACATCATGCAGTTTTGTTAGGGTTTGGCTTAATGATGGCGAAAATAGCTCTCAACATCGTGAATGTTGGCACGCACTCTTATTTTCCAAATCCACATTTCAGTCTATGATTAAATTTTAATTTGGACAAATTAGTCAAACGTGAAACTTCGTTGTGCGGTTTTGCTAAGGTTGGGCTGAAAGGGGGTGAAAATATTTTGGAATGTCTCAAAATTTTGCATGCACGCTTGTTGATCAAATTGGCATCCAAATTTATGATCAAATTTAAATTCTAAGAAACTGCTCGAAAGGGAAACTCCATCGTGCAGTTTCAACAGGGTTGGGCTTAAAGGGGGTCAAAATAGCTTGAAACGTTGCGAAAGTTGGCGTGCATGCTTGTCTATCCAATATGCATCCAAACATATGACCAGGTTTAAATTCTAAGAATCTGGTCAAAACTGAGACTGCATCATGCAGTTTTGTTAGGGTTTGGCTGAAAGATGGAGAAAATAGCTCTCAACATCGTGAAAGTTGGCATGCACTCTTATTTTCCAAATGTGGATTTAAATCTATGATTAAATTTTAATTTTGAGAAATTAGTCAAACGTGAAACTTCGTTGTGCGGTTTTGCTAAGGTTGGGCTTAAAGGGGCTGAAAATATTTTGGAATGTCTCAAAAGTTTGCATGCACGATTGTTGATCAAATTGGGATCCACATTTATGATCAAATTTAAACTCTAAGAAACTGCTCGAAAGGGAAACTCCGTCGTGCGGTTTCAACAGGGTTGGGCTTAAAGGGGGTCAAAATAGCTTGAAACATCGCGAAAGTTGGCGCGCATCCTTGTCTATCCAATATGCATCCAAACATATGATCAGGTTTAAATTCTAAGAATCTGGTCAAAGCTGAGACTGCATCATGCAATTTTGTTAGGGTTTGGCTTAAAGATGGCGAAAATAGCACTCAACATCGTGAAAGTTGGCATGCACTCTTATTTTCCAAATGCGGATTTAAATCTATGATTAAATTTTAATTTTGAGAAATTAGTCAAACGTGAAACTTCGTTGTGCGGTTTTGCTGAGGTTGGGCTTAAAGGGGGTGAAAATATTTTGGCATGTCTCAAAAGTTTGCATGCACGCTTGTTGATCAAATTGGCATCCAAATTTATGATCAAATTTAAATTCTAAGAAACTGCTAGAAAGGGAAACTCCGTCGTGCGGTTTCAACGGGGTTGGGCTTAAAGGGGGTCAAACTAGCTTGAAACGTCGCGAAAGTTGGCGTGCATGCTTGTCTATCCAATATGCATCCAAACATATGATCAGGATTAAATTCTAAGAATCTGGTCAAAGCTGAGACTGTATCATGCAGTTTTGTTAGGGTTTGGCTTAAAGATGGCGAAAATAGCTCTCAACATCATGAAAGTTGGCATGCACTCTTATTTTCCAAATGCGGATTTAAATCTATGATTAAATTTTAATTTTGAGAAATTAGTCCAATGTGAAACTTCATTGTGCGGTTTTGCTAAGGTTAGGCTTAAAGGGGGTGAAAATATTTTGGAATGTCTCAAAAGTTTGTATGCAGGCTTGTTGATCAAATTGGCATCCAAATTTATGATCAAATTTAAATTTTAAGAAACTGCTCGAAAGGGAAACTCCGTCGTGCGGTTTCAACAGGGTTGGGCTTAAAGGGGGTCAAAATAGCTTGAAACGTCGCGAAAGTTAGCGTGCATGCTTGTCTATCCAATATGCATCCAAACATATGATCAGGTTTAAATTCTAAGAATTTGGTGAAAGCTGAGACTGCATCATGTAGTTTTGTTAGGGTTTATCATAAAGATGGCGAAAATTGCTCTCAACATCGTGAAGGTTGGCATGCACTCTTATTTTCCAAATGCGGATTTAAAACCATGATTAAATTTTAATTTTGAGAAATTAGTCAAACATGAAACTTCGTTGTGCGGTTTTGCTAAGGTTGGGCTTAAAGGGGGTGAAAATATTTTGGAATGTCTCAAAAGTTTGCATGCACGCTTGTTGATCAAATTGGCATCGAAATTTATGGTCAGATTTGAATTCTAAGAAACTGCTCGAAAGGGAAACTCCGTCGTGCGGTTTCAACAGGGTTGGGCTTAAAGGGGGTCAAAATAGCTTGAAACATGGCGAAAGTTGGCGCGCATGCTTGTCTATCCAATATGCATCCAAACATATGATCAGGTTTAAATTCTAAGAATCTGGTCAAAGCTGAGACTGCATCATGCAGTTTTGTTAGGGTTTGGATTAAAGATGGCGAAAATAGTTCTCAACATCGTGAATGTTGGCATGCACTCTTATTTTCCAAATGCGGATTTAAATCTACAATTAAATTTTAATTTTGAGAAATTAGTCAGACGTGAAACTTCGTTGTGCGATTTTGCTAAGGTTGGGCTTAAAGGGGGTGAAAATATTTTGGAATGTCTCAAAAGTTTGCATGCACGCTTGTTGATCAAATTGGCATCCAAATTTATGATCAAATTTAAATTCTAAGAAACTGCTCGAAAGGGAAACTCCGTCGTGCAGTTTCAACAGGGTTGGGCTTAAAGGGGGTCAAAATATCTTGAAACGTCGCGAAAGTTGGCGTGCATGCTTCTCTATCCAATATGCATCCAAACATATGATTAGGTTTAAATTCTAAGAATCTCGTCAAAGCTGAGACTGCATCATGCACTTTTGGTAGGGTTTGGCTTAAAGATGGCGAAAATAGCTCTCAACATCGTGAAAGTTGGCATGCACTCTTATTTTCCAAATGCGGATTTAAATCTATGATTAAATTTTAATTTTAAGAAATTAGTCAAATGTGAAACTTCGTTGTGCGGTTTTGCTAAGGTTGGGCTTAAAGGGGGTGAAAATATTTTGGAATGTCTCAAAAGTTTGCATGCACGCTTGTTGATCAAATTGGCATCCAAATTTATGATCAAATTTAAATTCTAAGAAACTGCTCGAAAGGGAAACTCCGTCGTGCAGTTTCAACAGGGTTGGGCTTAAAGGGGGTCAAAATATCTTGAAACGTCGCGAAAGTTGGCGTGCATGCTTCTCTATCCAATATGCATCCAAACATATGATTAGGTTTAAATTCTAAGAATCTCGTCAAAGCTGAGACTGCATCATGCACTTTTGGTAGGGTTTGGCTTAAAGATGGCGAAAATAGCTCTCAACATCGTGAAAGTTGGCATGCACTCTTATTTTCCAAATGCGGATTTAAATCTATGATTAAATTTTAATTTTAAGAAATTAGTCAAATGTGAATCTTCGTTGTGCGGTTTTGCTAGGGCTGGGCTTAAGGGCGTGAAAATATTTTGGAATATCTGAAAAGTTTGCATGCACGCTTGTTGATCAAATTGGCATCCAAATTTATGATCAAATTTAAACTCTAAGAAACTGCTCGAAAAGGAAACTCCGTCGTGCAGTATCAACAGGGTTGGGCTTAAAGGGGTCAAAATAGCTTGAAACGTCGCGAAAGTTGGCGTGCATGCTTGTCTATCCAATATGCATCCAAACATATGATCAACTTTAAATTCTAAGAATCTGGTCAAAGCTGAGACTGCATCATGCAGTTTTGTTAGGGTTTGGCTTAAAGATGGCGAAAATAGCTCTCAACATCGTGAAAGTTGGCATGCACTCTTGTTTTCCAAATGCGGATTTGAATCTATAATTATATTTTAATTTTGAGAAATTAGTCAAACGTGAAACTTCGTTGTGCGGTTTTGCTAAGGTTGGGCTTAAAGGGGGTGAATATATTTTGGAATGTCTCAAAAGTTTGCATGCATGCTTGTTGATCAAATTGTCATCCAAATTTAAATTCTAAGAAATTGCTGGAAAGGGAAACTCTGTAGTGCGGTTTCAACAGGGTTGGGCTTAAACGGGGTCAAAATAGCTTGAAACGTCGGGAAACTTGGCGTGCATGCTTGTCTATCCAATATGCATCCAAACATATGATTGGGCTTAAATTGCAAGAATCTGGTCAAAGCTGAGATTGCATCATGTAGTTTTGTTAGGGTTTGGCTTAAAGATGGCGAAAATAGCTCTCAACATCGTGAAAGTTGGCATGCAC
>LPNX010072239.1:181884-248610 GCA_001517045.1 Pseudotsuga menziesii | reverse complement strand
GGGGTCCGTCAAAAGTATGCCGAGTGGGTACTCATTGGATGCGGAATTTAATTCCGCATCCAACGAGCTCTCCCGATCGAAATTTGAGTAAAAACACGGAGAGATATGTCAAAAATACAAACAAAAAAGTAGTTTTTTAATGATACCTACCCCAAATTTATATTAAAAAAGTGTTTAAGACCTATACAGTATTTCAAATTTAAAGCAATTTCATTGGCTAACACATGATGACATGGAATTTGAATAAAATTTAAAATGCCCATTTTGAGTTGAAATTTCCTCTAATGTATGCAGGAAATAAAAGAAGAACCAGATGATATAAGAAGAAGAATGTTTCAGATAATTCAATTGCAGTAGGAGAGAGAAGCTATCGAAAATACAGCTGAGAAGCATAATAGAAGAATGAAGGAAAGCTTTGATAAGAAAGTTAAAAGAGATATGTTTGTAGTGGGTGAACTTGTTCTCAGGTGGGATGCACGAAAGGAAGAAAAATGTAAGCATGAGAAATTCGATAATTTATGGATAGGGCCTTTTTCAGTGATCAAGATCCTGGGAAACAACACTTTTGTTTTGCAAAATTTGAATGGTGAGGAGATTGCAGGTCCAGTCAATGGACGTTTTTTAAAGCATTTTTATACATATTAAGGGATAAAGGGTCATTGTACATATTCACTATATATATCATTTTGCTTTGAATAAGACTCCAGCCCAATAAGAAAGAAATGACTTTAGCAGATTTCTGAAGGCACAGGTCAACATGTTCTCAAAGTTTCACAAAAAAAACTTTGTCCCAGATGGAGCCAGATGTTATCTCTAGGGTTGTTTGATTTTTCATCTTAGGATTTTTTATTATGATGAGTTTTTATTTTTAATTTTTTCCTTGTTTTACGCCTTATTTTTTTTGATTGAATGCTATTATTTTTTGCATTTTTCTTATTAATCTTTTGAAGCCTCAAAATCATCACTCATTTAAAGCCATTAACCTATGTTATTTGCAAGAAGGTTTTATATTATGGATTGGATTGTTAAAACTGGCAGCATTTCTTAAACTGGCAGCATTTCTCAAACTGGCGGCATTTTATAATCTGGCAGCATTTCTTCAAAGAGTATTTCATTAAAGTTGTTATTCATAAGTACCGCTGGATATAAAAAATGAGACAATAAAACTATGGTTATATAACATATTCATGTTTGATAGACTTGGTACTTGATATAAATACTCCTTAAAAATAGTTCTGTTTAGGAAATAATGAGTTTCATCATGTCATTCATTCGCTTGTACAACTGTTTTGTATATAGAATCAAAGCACTTCATGTAATGAGTACTGGTACTAATAATGGCAGGGTTGATAGATTGAATATGATAATTCATTTTCCCTAAAATTTGTCATGTTATTTTGCCCGAATGCTCTTGCGAACTGGGTGAAGATCATTTAGAGAGTCGTTTTTATACTATGAACATTTATTGTTCAGGATCCCGAAATTTGGATGGCTAAAACAATGAATACAGTAGTTCTGAAATAGCAAGGGTCTGTTTTAATCATGTATTCTTGTGCTTGAAGAGGGAAAAGTTTACATTGTATAGTTCTTTTTGCATTTGAATGTAAACTGTTGCAGCATAAATTCTCTTTTGAAGTGTATAGTGTGAAGGGGTTGCAGAAATGTCAAAGATAACAGAGGAAGAGGATGCAGAAATCATGGTAAGAAGAAAACCAGGAGGCTTGATTTGCAGATTAGAGCCCAATAACACAGAATGGATAATGAAGTTTCCAAGATCAGCCCAATTGATGAAGAATGCTGGATGGTTTTCCTTCTGTGAGAAATTACAGGGTTATCATTCACAGGTAACTATGGCTTTTATTAAAAACTATAAAGATGAAATGGTTCAGCTTAAAAGCTTAACAGTCAGGGTTAATGAAGAGTCTATTGCTGAAGCAATAGATGTTCCGGCACAGAGAGAAAGATGGTTTAAGCAATAGGACTTTCAAGGAGATTACAGTGAGTTTTTAATGCCAGGTTTTGAGAAATTAGATTGGAAAAATGGTATCCATGTGAGCAAAATAAAGCCAAGTTGGAAAATTCCTTTAGAAATGGTGCAAAACTATATTACATGTGATGGTTGGTATGACAGGGTTCTTAAATGCCATTTAAGGTTGCTGATGCACCTTAGTGGAAGCTTACAACTCAATCTCCCATTCTACTTATTGAAAAGCCTTCAAAAGATGATTTCATGGGTTCAGGGCCATCCAGAGCATACTGCTCGTCCAGTCTATCATCAGGGTTTAATCAAACTATTGATTGTCTCACAATTGCACAGGGAAGGACGAACCTGGGAAACTCTACTGACAGAGCTAGGGTTCGAGGAAATACTAAAGAGAAAGGAAAAAGGATTATGGATGATTCGGACCAACAAACAACAAATCATAAAAAACAAATTGAAGCTGTTGTAAAGGAAGGTAAGGGTTTTACAGAGAAACCAATTCAGAAAGGTGTGTGTCTTGAAAATTCATCCGCAGATGAAAACCCTGAAAAATTAAGTGTTATGCTAAAAAATATAACCTCAAAAAATGAAACTCATAATCAGCTGTTGAAGTCAGAAAGCAGGGATGTAAAGCCTAGGACTAGGTTAAGAAGGAAGTTGCAGACAGAGATGAAATCAACACATGAAGACTGTGAGGAAATCGTGATGATAGATGATGCTCTCAGTGAAGAAACTATACATACATCTAAAGGTCAGTATTGTTCAGATAATGAGAAGTTCATTAATGTTCAAGGAGTTGCAGGGTCTATACCAAATGTCTTTTGCACAAACAAACAAGTTGATTTAGAGGATTGCTTAGCATCAAGGATTCTACAGGAAGATGAGGTCCATATGAAAGAAGAAGACCTTGAAATATCTCCAGAATTAAACCAAGTCAAGAAATCTTTGTAGACATACAAGGAGCAAACTAGGTTTTTACAAAACATTAATGAAAAGTTGATTACAGCCAATAAAAGACTTCGAGAAGATCTGGAGGATAAGGAGGCAGATTATCAAAAATTGCTGTCAATATCTAAAGATATTCTAAAGGAAAAAAGAACCATCCAGAAGCAGCTCGAACTCATCAAGGCTCAGAGTAAGGAGGAGAACAAAGATGCTGAGTTTGCCAGATTGCAAAAGCGGTCCCAGGTTTTAAGTGATTTAACTATATTGCTAGAGGCTTCTAAAAGTCTTTAGATTTAGAATTGTAGTTTGCTTTTAAAAAGCAATTTTGTTTGTTGACATATGTCTCTTTTATTTTACACTTGTACTTAAAAACTGTTTAAAGGGGTTTGACTTCTCTATTTTTGAAAGGGCTCGATCCATAGAAGTAGGATCTTATAGTTATCTTAGAGAAGCAAATATTTTGTATTTAAGAATAGTCACTAGATGACAAAGGAGGGTGGCAATTGGAGTGATGGAGATCCAGTTTTAATAACATTCTGTATGACATGAAATACTCTACATCTTCAATACAGGTTTTGCTTTGATATGAGTATGATTATGATTTGACTGTGTATCTTATGAATTGTGTTTCTTGTGATTTATCATGTATATGGTCAATTGAATCCCATTACATGATTCTTATGGTGAAATACAATTATTTTTTAAATTTTAAAAAAAATAGAGTCAGTCTCATTTCATAAATTCATGATTGTAGTTCCTTTGATATTGGATTTTGTATTTTGTTTTATGTTATACAGTTCTTGAATGATTATGTGGTTTTCCTATAGCTTTAATTACATACCAGCCCAACTTTTATCTTGATTTTCATTGAATTATATTTTTGAAAAAGATTTCTTTAAGCTTGAACCCTTGTAGTCTAGGTTCAACTTTAGGGATAACACCTTCATGTATGGAATTTCTGTCGTATTTCCAAGATCTTCCCAACAATATGTGACACACATCCATTGGAATCACGTCACAAATAATTCTGTCCTTGTAGCTTCCTAATTGTAAATCTACCTTACATTGTTCATTTACCAATAGTTGATGGCCTTTTTGAAGCCATGACACTTTATATGGTGTTGGATGATTAGTCTTCTTCATATTTAACTTCTCTACCAATTTAGTGGACGCCAAACTGTCCGTACTTCTGCTATCAACTATTACCTTGCAGCACTTCCCTTTAACCTTGCACATTGTCTTGAATAAGGATTTCCTCGGAGCTGGTTCAACAACCTTTTTATTTGACTTCAACAACAATTTCTTTAACAAAAGAGACTCATCTATCTCTGGTACATTTTCAACCTCTTTTTCTTTTACTCCTCCTTCTACTGTTGGAGTAACAACAACATTTCTTGAGCCTGTGTCTTTGTACTCTAGACACTGAAAAAGATCGAGGTCCCATCTTGCCACATTTAAAACATTTGAATTCTCTTCTCTGCCTCGGCTTCTTCCTCTAGGAGGGAATCCTCTTTCTTTAAAGTCATCCTCCCGATGTCCTTCATGACTTGATCTGTTGGTTCCTTCTCTTTGGGTTGTAGATCTTCCTCTATCAAATTGTTGTCCTCTTCCTTTGTTAGGACCTCTTCCTCTATTCGATCGCCTCCTTGCAATCTTATCCTTTGCTTTCAAAGAAAGATGGTAAGCTTCTTCTACTTTCCTTGGAGTCAACAAACTAATTTCATCTTGGATATCCATTCTCAAACCATTCATATATCTGGCTACCTTTTCTGCAGTATCTTGCACATAACCTGCTCTTATATTCACTTTATAAAACTCTTCAATGTACTCTCTTACGGACATCAGCCTTTTCCTAAGATTTTGCATCTGTCTAAATAAACAGAGCCGATAATATTGGGGTAGGATTCACCATCTAGCTTTCTGCAACAACCACCATAACTTCTATCCAACTGTTCCAATTACCCAAATGGCTCCGCTCCTTGGGATCCTAACTTTCTGTCAGTTTCCTTCTTGTCATTGTCATCTTAACTCAAGACTTCATCTGACTCGTCAAGTGGTATGCCCTTTGACTGTCCTGATCCCTCAGTCCTTAAACTACAACTGGGTCCCGTCGCTCTTTCTAAGGACTCAACCATCCCTTTGTCTCATCGCTTGTTGTCAAAACAAGCTGGTTGAAATTTTCACGACTCTTCCAGTCTTCTGTCAACTTTTGTTCTATGCTTATCTAGAGTTCATCAACCATCCTCCAAGTGACTTCAGTGGTTTATCTACAACAGGTCTCTTTGGGCATGGATTCCCCTACATCATCCCTGGAAGATTACTAATTCTTATGGTATAATATGTTTAAATTGTGCTACTTTATCCAAGCCAACATTTTAAAACCGATTGAATCACACTTTAACTTGGACAATTTGATCGATTCAATCATCAACCTCTTTGAATCAACCTTCAAATTGATTTAGGGATTGGTTTGGTACCAAATTGATTCAGTGAGTGTATGGACCAACCTGCAAGTCAATCAAGTTGTGTATCTGGTTGACCTAGTCAATATTGACTTTTCACCTTCCTTAAGTGTCTTCTCATGCCTTAAAGATGTTTGTATTTGAGTTGCTATGGCTGGTTTGGAGGGTTCATACAACCATCCACTTCAAATTTCAAAATTCCTATTAACCATGTTGGGCCATTTTGATATATTCACCATTACAGGGTATATACAATAGCAGATTTTGCATATTTTGTCTCTAATGGTTTGGAATCTTTAAAATATATATTTTTAATTGAAATTTTAATATTTTATTTGTTTTTTAGTAAACCAAGGAAAAAATTCAAACTAGTTTGAGTCAGATTTTGAGCTGACCCACGACTGATTCCAAGTTCAAGTTTGAGTTTTAAAACATTGGTCCAAGACAATTTCACTACGTGTCTACATTATGTGAGTCGTCATTTGGAATTTGAGCATATGAGGGAAAATTCATACTCATAATGGCGAGGAAACTAAGGAAAATGCAACAAGTTGTTTTCTAGATGATAGTTTATGACAATATTCACTTTTAGTTGGTACCTTTGGTCAAAGACACGATAGATGACATTCTTGAGCTCCTCTTTGGAGAAATGAAGTAGATCCAAGGTAGCCTTGGAAACCAAAATCCATATCATATTTGGTGCCCTAGATGGATGCTAAGACATCGTGGGCCATATCAACTTCACATTTACTTGGTAATAGTGTTTGAGTCAACTTCACATTTACTTGGTAATAGTGTTCGATTCTTGCATACCTCTTTCCATGGATTTTATTACCATGTATGGTGGCAATTCAACTTGAAAACAAACAATTGTTTAGTGTTTGATTAACACTAGCTGATGGTGCAAGTAGATGATTCAAGCTAGGGTCAAACCAACATTTTTGGTAGCTATATAATGTTTCCCATTAACATAAATAGTTAGCATAGTTAAACCTTGAATATCAATGCAAAATAGAAGGAATAGTTGATGACTTAATAAATTTGTTTCCTCTTAAATTTGTGTTGGATAGAGTCTCAAACCCCTCACTTTGTATCCATGGAGAGAAAGAACCATGATCTGTGTAGTGGATTTCTATTTAGCCATAGATCTAATCCAAAATATATGGAATGACCAGCTTGGAGTGGCCACATGTGCCACCTTTGAGAGCTTTCACTTGTTCTTTGGGCATGTTTTCTTGCGTCCTTGATGGTATGTCTAGTCTAGGTAGTTCATCCACCATTTTGAGGAGGTTTTTGTCTTGCATTTTGTGGATCTAGTCAGTGGATTGATTTCCCTTGTTGGAGATGGAGAATTGTTCTTGTGCCCACATTAGATATGCATCCCACTTGGTTGAACTTGCTTATTTGGAGATGCTTGCATGAGGTAATATCACTTTTTGTTTATGTATTGTTGACACTATCTTCTTAAATTAGTTGAGTGATAGCCATTGTTTATGATTTCCTAGGATAGAACTAGGGTTTTAACCTAATAATTAATACTTTATTGTTGGAGGTTTTGAGCCTAGAACATTAGAAAAGCAAGGCTCCTCCATTTGTATTGGTTGTTGATGGTTTAGAGAAACTTTTGTATTATTTCTTTGGTGTTATTGGACATTAATTGAAGATACATTGGAACTTTGTTGGTAAACTTGCTTAGGCTATATCTCTGGTTGGAAATCTATGTTTAAATATTGTCAAATTAATATCCTTTTATATTCAAAATAGTCTCAGAGTGAATGGTTTCTTTATTGATCTTCCCATCTTATGCTTGATGTATACATATATCGTTAGTATCATTCCATAAGAAAAGTACTAGAAATATCTGATAATGATGGTGGTTTTCTTTTTATGTAATAGATCTATAATGTTAAAGCTTCTTTTTTTTTCATCACAAGTTTAGATCTTTCCCCGTAAATAGCACAGCAATTACGTAGAAAGTCCTTCACCTAGGTGGCAAGCTATATGTTAATCTATGATCCTATATGCCCAACATATTGCTAAGCACTAATTGTTCCAATAACGTCTAAAAAGTTTAATAAATATTTTCATTTTCCTATTATTTGGTAAATCTGATTTTTCCTTCGTTTTGCAAGAAGAGTCCAAAGTTTTATGCCGATTTATGACCTTAAATGCCCAACATATTGGTAGGCACTAATCCTTCCTAGAAATTTAAAAAATATTTTCATTGTCGTCATGTTTGGTTGGTCTGATTTAAATAAATAAAACTAATACGAAAATTAAGGTCTGAAAATTAAAGCTAATAAACCTCACTGTTCCTCATTAAATAAAGCTTGATTGCATTTAATCAAATCTGTAATTTATTCCAGCAAATAATAACATTAAAACAGATTTGATTCAACCCTATGTTCTCCATTAAAACTTATTAATTGGGTTGCTATTAATACTTGATTAAATCTGGAAATTATTTTACATAAAATAATTAAAACCAGATTGGCAACTAACATTAAAACAGATTTGATTCAACCTTATATTCTCCATTAAAACTTATTAATTGGGTTGCTATCAATACTTGATTAAATCTGTAAATTATCTTACATTAAATAATTAAAACCAGATTGGCATTTAGCTAGCAAACACATCGGTCTATATTGTTTCCTTTAGGGTAGCTCCCCTTGAGCTGGAGAAGAACTGGCCATAACTGAAGAAGAGGGTTCAGGGTAGCTCCCTTTGAGCCGGAGAAGAGCTGGTCATAACTGAAGAAGAGGGTTCATGAGGTGATAGTGGCCTCCGTTTTAGTTCCATCAAAGTCTTGTTTATGCTTTAGGACTTAATACCAGAAAAGAGGGTTTGGGTGGTAAAACAGGTTGTAGACCTGAAAGGAAAGTACAGCAGCACACTTGAATTCTGACCAGGATAGATAATAATGTAGGAAGACCATGGTAAGGCATGCAACTTCTGTAGCTCCAGTTTTGTTGTTGTTGGAGGTACTGTCAACAGCAATCATGTTAGATCAATGGTTGTGATCATTTAGACCACCATTTGACAAAGATTTCATGCATTGAAAAATGCCTATTGGCATAATTATTCTCACAAATTGTTCTAGCATTGAGTCTAAGGATTGCTTCATGAGTATTCCCACAAATTGTTCTAGCATTGACTCCAGGGATTGCTTCACGAGTATTCCACCTTTTCATTCTAACATTACCTGATATAATGCTAGTGATTACTTGATACCCATATGAGCTCAAAGACAAATGCAGGTTGTCTGGTTTATGCTTTAGGACTTAATACAATAAAAGAGGGTTTGAGGGTTTATGAGCTGAAAGAAAAACACAGGTTGTCTTGTTTATGCTTTAGGACTTAATACAAGAAAAGAGGGTTTGGGTGGTAAAACAGGTTGTAGACATGAAAGGCAAGTACATCACCACACTTGAATTCTGCCCAGGATAGATAGTAATGTAAGAAGACAATGGCAAGGCATGCAACTTCTGTAGCTCCATTTTTGTTGTTGTTGTTGTTGGTACTGTCATATGGTTGAACAAAAGTGATGCAACAAAGATGATATGTACAACTGCAATCATGTGAGATTAATGGTTGCGATCATTTAGACCACCATTGGGTGAAGATCTCATGCATTTGATCTCATGCACTAAAAAATGTCTATTAGTATAATTATTCTCACAAATTGTTCTAACATTGACTCTAGATATTACTTCATTAGTATTCCCACAAATTGTTCTAGCATTGACTCCTGGGATTGCTTCATTAGTAATCCACCTTTTCATTCTAACATTACCTGATATAATGCTAGTGATTACTTAATACCCATATGATCTCAAAGAAAAACGCAGATGATGATGGCATAATCAAAATCGTATAATTTTTGGGACACAATCCGGTATTTCAATGCTGCTGTTAATATGGTTCATGAACAAGAATTTTGAAGTAGTCAGTGATCCCAACATGTGGGGATTTTTTTAGATCCTTAGCAGAATGAGGAAAAGCTACATGCACACTTTGTCTACATGCCACGTGGCTTAATACTGTCACAAGATAGAGATGAGAGGAACCTAAACTAGGTTTTATGAAACAGTATATAGTGCTCACATACCATTGTCATGTATATTGCATATATTGGAAATTTTATTACCAGACCCTCATATGATAAACTTACCATATTCGTGCAAAATTTTAGAAATGAGGCAGATGATCTAGATAATACTGCAAACATTTGAAATTTTATTAACAGTCCTTTGTATGATAAAATATTCATACAAATTTTTGAATTGAATTAGATGATCCATGTAATACCAGAAACTTATGATCTTCATGCATTATTACAGATGTTTGGAAGCAGATCCTCATATGATAACATCGTTACAGGAGGCAGAATACTACGAGAGGATGCTTGAGGAGTCTCTACACAGAGTTTATATAAGAAAAGTGCGTGCTTTGTTTCTTTCTTTAATCTTTTGAGCTAAAATATAACTTTGTATCTGAAAGCTTCAAACGTAAAATAAATATTTGCTTGTGATAAACTTTAAAGATGAACTTATTTTTATAATCACGTGGTCCAGCAATCACTAGAGGAAAATCACATTGCTTCCTTCAACCAAGCCAACATGCAGGTGTGTTTGCTTGGAACTTATCGTACGCAATTTTCATTGAACATGCTGTATGTTTGATTGTAAGTTATTGCACATACTTTTGTTACAATAAATCTATGAAAGAAAAAAATGACAACTATAACTTCAATCTGAGCAGCTCTATTCTTCACTGTATATAGTTTAAATATTTTATTTTAGAAATCTCAAGGGTATATAATACTTTAAATATAATTGAAATTTTAGATTTTCTAATACTTCGGACATAATTAAAATTTAACACAATGTGAAAATGATTTTTGTAATATTTTTAAAATTTAACTTTTGTGATATGGACAAATGTCAATAATGAAGCTTCGAATATTTAGAAGGTGAAAGGCAAACGAATCCAATGTTTGCCCTTTAATATTATAAGTTTTCTCTACTATCCAACATTGCAGATAAATGCTGTTATTGCAGATAAATGTTGCCATTTAATATCATACGTTTTCTCTACAATCCAACATTGCAACATTGCAGAGAATTCTGTTATTGCAGAGATTTGTTGTTTTTTTAACAGTGACTATTATATAGTGTATTAAGGAAACATTGGATATGCAGCCCTACTAATACAATGCGATAAAACACAAGATAGACAAGGGGGAAATTTCTCTAGTCAGATCTTCATGGAAAACTGTGGTGTTGACATGCCCCAATTTTACAGGCTTAGTTGGTTAAAATGTTCAATCCGACCTTCCTCTTTCGAAATAGCAAATCTTATATTTGTAGATTCAAGAATGAAATGCAACTAATATTGTAGATTCAAGAATGAAATATGAATGGAAAATAATTAAATCTTAATTATAAGTGGTAAAAACATTAAAGATTTTGTGGTAAAAAAAGAGTTTCTCAAAATAAAAATAATAGTTAAAAAATAAAGTAAGAGTTGTGAATTTTGGAGGGAAATAAATAAAACTATTTTTTTCTCATATTTTCAACTTATCTTTTTATAAGTTTATTTGAATTTCAAGTGTAAGCAATCGATTGATACAAAATCTAACAATTACCCACACTACATACTTTTAATAGACATGCCATGAGATATGTTGAAAATTTAATAAATAAATAAAAATGTGTTTAAATACATTATTTATTGTATTTTCATCTTATTTCAAATGGGTTTATTAAAAGTATGCAGTGTGAATGCTCAATGGACACAAAATTTATTTATGCATACAACAAGTGCTTACACTTGAAATTTGGTAAATCAATAAAGATATAGATTGACGAGAAAAGTAGTTTGTTTGTTTTTTTTCCCTTCCATCACTTTACCTTTATAGTTGACATCATCATCTTGAATCCTATTGGTTCTTTTAAAGTGGATTTTGATAGTACATTCTTTGTTTTGAGACTCAAAATTTACCTCGAAATTTTTCTAATAAGAGGTTGACTTGAAATGAGAGTAAACATAAATAATAATCTAGGAACAATACACCTACTACAACCAATGCAAAATCAAGGAAACTCTAATTAACTAAGAATAGTTTACAGGTTGTTGAAAGATAATCTATTTTATTTCAAGTGTTAGCACTAAAAAAGATAAGCAAGAACATACGTCGCATGCATGAGATTAGTGTACAACTTGAAATATGTACAATTGCAAGCATCAAGAAAACTAGGAAAGGAAATAATAATTTGTAACCAATCATAGTTTGCAAGAACCTTCACACAATAACCAACAATCATCTCTTAGTAACATACAAAGATGACTTGCAATGACAAGAGGAGAACGATTTGTTTGAATGCCATGGTTCCATTTATAAGTTTTTGCATGGCTTTTGGTTTTCTTACTTTCATGATTTTCCATCTACCCTAGGTGACTAATATTGGAAATTAACTAATAATTAAATTACCCATGCTTGGTATGTATTTTCCAAGCTCGATGAAAGTCTCATCCAACAACCTTCCATATGTACAAGAAATGTTCCCCAATTTTGGCTCAAGGCTTGCTAACCTAAAATTTGCATTGGCACTTCTATTTGTCAATTCAATAAATACAAATTTTAGCCTTCTAGCCTTCTTGGTAAAAAACACCTTATAATTATTAAGAACAACTTCATGAACATTGTGAACTTCATTGGTGTTTAGTTTTCTTGATTCAATGCTTTGGATGACTTTGTCTTTCTTGATTCATTGCTTTGGATGACTTTGTCTTTGAGCTACTTGAACAAGATGTTTGTACTTTAGGTAAACAAGGTGGAGAAAGCAACATGACTCCCATGACTTATGTATTTTCCAATGCATTTCAAATTTCATTCATAAACTTGAGTGTTTTGATCTATGCACTTTTCTCTTCATGATACATATATACACATAGTTTGGCCATTTTGAACTTATTTTGAGCATGAATGTGAGCTAAAATTAGTGTTAAATTGTGAACCCATATCTGATAAATATTCCTGATAATTAAGAAAATTATAAGCAAAAATACATTGGAGTTCCTAAGAATTATGTAGTGTAATAAAAACCAGAAATCACACATACATTTGACACTTGTTTACCTTGGAAAACACCAACTAGGAAAAAACCAACAAACTATGACTTTATTAAGATAAAATCTTGGGCTCCGATCCTGCAAAAAATGCTCACTAAGGAGTAATACAATAACAACAAGATAGCCTAGCTTATCACCTGGTTGCTACCTTCTCTATTGCCCCTTGCTCCTTTCCTTTGACCCTGCCCCTGCACCTACACACTTGGACGAAAGTCTTTCTCAAACCAAACTGTTAGCACTCAAAATGTACCCAGGTTGTGAAAAGGTAGATCCCGAGGTAACAGCAAAAACCACTTTAGAATGTATTTTTGACCTAATATAATCAGAGAGGGATCTCTCACTATTTACAAAGGTTTTATACTCAAGATATTCAATCAAATACACTCAGAAGGTCAGATTTCTGATGGGACAAATAGGACAAGTTTGTTTTAAAAGACTTGGTAGGATAGTCATGGAGGAGACCATTGGGCAATGGAGTCAACAATCAAATCTGAAATAGGTTGCAGGAGGTAGGGTTTTGAAGGTTTATGATCAGAGGCAAGGTAGGCACCATTTCCTCAGTCTTAAGGTATTATCAGGTTGATTGGCAGACAAAGGGAGATATTCCATCAAACATAGCACCTAACTATGGTGAATTCTGCAAGACTTTAGAAGAAAATATTTTGAAAAATGCTTGAACAATGGACCTAGAGCATGCAGGATGAATTCTAGCCCATACAAACTGATGCTCAAGCATGAAATCAAATACACAATGGAGTGGGAAACAGGATAAACAATCACATAAAGAAATTACTTACTGAAGAAAAGATGGCACAAGAATCTCTGACATGAAAAAGATTTTACATTCCTCCTCTGCAAATTTCATTCATTCACTGAAAACATCAAGCCATTACCATGTAGAGCCTCCCGATCTTGAAAATCCTCCTTTAACTATCAATTACATTTTTCTTTTTATAAGAAAAGTCTTTACCTAACGTAGAATTCGAAAACCTAAAATTCGAAAACCTAACTGAAAACAGTTACAACAAAGTTCCTCCTGTATATCTCCAATGATGACAACTGTGTGAAATCTGGGAGAGGTTTTTATAATTGGACACGTGCTCAAAAAAACCCACGTCTTCATTTCTCTATAATAATCATAATCTCCTCGAAATATTCCTTTGAAGCTGATGACTCATATAATAAAATTATATATTTCTGGAAAAATGACCTGTAAAGATATTTAAATTTATCCCAACCTGTGATTACTGTGTAAAAAATGAAGGAGGTTTTTTATTATAGTCCTGTTAGGACCAAAAACCTCTCTCAGTTTTGTCAAATTAAATTCCATTTGTCCAAAACAATTCTTTGAAGTTGATGGCTGAAATAGTCCTTTGGAAAACATGAAAACTGGTCTGTACAATTGATTTTGTTGCTGCTGAACTGTAGCACCTGTGTGAAAAATGAAAGAGGTTATTGTAGATAGGTACGTTGTGAAGAAAATCCTCTCCCAGTTTCACAAAATACGCCTTCAGTTGATCTAAACAATTATTTTTGTTGGATGACTAGAACAGTCATTTCGAAATCTGAATATTTTCCCTCTGAAGATGACTTTGCTGCTCCCAATCTGTATCACCTGAGTAAAAACTGAGAGAGGTTATTGTAGATCAAGATGTTATGATGAAAAACCTCTTTCAATTTCTGAAATATATTCTTCTTTTGCTGTAAAAAATTCATTGAATAAAATGACTAAAATAGTCATTTCCAGAAAAATATGCTATGTTGCTTTTGAATTTTTGAACTGTTTAACTTCATGAATGCTCTCACTGTAAATATTTCTGCAACTCTTCTGGGCTGATTTGCTTCTGCATTGTCGAATGGAAGCTTCCCTTCTAAAAATCAATTTGCAATTGACTCTTCATCTCCGCCATTTTCCGTGTGATTGAAAACAATTAACAGTTTGAGTTTGGAAACATGGAGGACTGTCACTTCCCTTCAGCGTGCGGCATGCAAATGAAATTATTTTTAAAAAAAATTCCAAGTCAAATTTATTTATATAGGATGGTTTATTCCGGAGACTCCTTTCCAGATTATCTATCACGCACCTTTTTGTTCCGGATTCCTTTGTGACCCTGGATCTAATTACTTTTAGTTTTCAACCGTAGGATCAAGTGCCATGTACTCCTTTCCGCCAAGCTTCCTGCTTTTAACCACCGTGCAACTTTGATCTCCAGAATCATCCTCAGCCATTGATGTGATATGCCTTTAACATTCCACCGTCGGATAATGCACCATATAATGAATTCCGCTGGGCTCCTTCCTTTTAATTAACGGGCAACTATGGGCTCCGGAATTTGTAATAACCATTGATTTAATTTTCACTTTATTTTTTAACCGTCGGATGAGCTTACCCATATACATTCCGCTGAGCACTTGGGTCTTATCTACCGTGCAAGTCTGGGCTCCGGAATCATTTTCAGCTGTTGATTTAATTCACTTTAATTCTCCGCCGTCGGATCAACTTTACACATATGCATTCCGCTGAGCACTTTTTGATTTAATTAATGCGCAACTTTACCCTCCGGAAATGATATTACCCGTTGATTTAATTTACCTTTTTACATTAGCCATAGGATTGTTTTATGCGCTAATGTTTAGATTATACCTTAAGAAATGTAATAACCTTGTTTAGTGCATAAACCTCCGTCAAAACTTGGTTTGGTGAATAAAAGGCGGCATTTGACTTTGGAGAAATATTCAAAATTATTAATTTTTTAATATAAATAAAATATAAAACCCATTTTGTAGATTTTACTCAAAAATTAATAAATCCTTTTTGCCCCATTTGTGAAAAAATCATTTGTCTTTTTCCCTAAACTTCTTTACCTTCTCTTCTTTGCCAACTTGGACATATCTTAATGAGAAAACTTTGGAAACCAACTCAATCACCCATGAGAATTTAAAATTTTTAAGGCAATAGGAGCAATTCTGACAAAAATAAATTCAGTGTTAACAACTGGCTCCAACTAGGGATGCTATCCTCCCTGTGAGGTAGCAAAGAACCACGTAGAACAGGTGCCAAATCCATTGGGTTTCTCTTAACCTTTCTCTGAAATCCTCAACCTGTTTTGAACTGAACCACCAACTGAAACCATTTTGCAAACAAATCCCACTCTGTCAACCTGTAACATGTAACTGAATTGAACTTGAAACTGAAACCAAACTGAAAACTGCTAAAAGAAATGCTCGCCATGTCGAGCTTATTCATGCCTACCTATCCTACTTAACTAAGCACAAATGCCCAATCAAGCAAAATCTGACTTCCAATGAAGCCAATCAAGCAATTTATCCAATAATTCAATTTCTTCCTCATGCTTGATCAAAATTAGAACATAAGAACAAAATAGATGAAAAATTTGTCCTTTGCTACAAACATATAACCAACTACTCCATCTGAAAAATTTATCCATGTACTCTGCTACTGGATCATAAAAAACATGACAAATTTTGAAATACTCAATCATTTGTTTGTCATGACAAGGCTGTCCAAAAGGTAACTCCTCTTGCATACTCTGAAACTGATCTTTAAAAGAGTTTTGAAAGGAATTCTCATGATTGTTTTTCAATGATATATCAGCAACTTCATTTAATATTTCTACATCTACAACTCCTTTCTTCTCAAGCACTTCAAGAGGAATATCATTTTGTTCTTCAACAAGATTAAGCAGAAAGATGTCTTCTCGATAAAATGTTTCTGAATTGGAAAGATTTAAAGAAACATCCCATTGAGAGTCCTCATCTCCTTCTTTGTGATCCCTTTGTTTATTGCACATTGTTGGTTCTTTCACATACTGAGATTGATGGCATGATTGCTCTTCATTTTCATTATATATAAGTAGGCTAAAATTTTCTTTAAATCCATCACTAACATAATTTTCAACAATCTGACCACAATCATTAGAAAAACCATCAAGAGTATAACTGTCTTCTTTCACATCAATAGGCTGATCATCTTCATGCTCATATCTTTTTTCCAATTCTAATCCAAGGGATGATTTCTCTTTAAATGTATTTTCAGAAAATAAATATGTGGAGGGACTGTAAGACTGAAAATTTGTAGAATCAGAATTCTTTTGTAATCACCCACAGAAGCATTAGAATTTAGAGGAAATTGCTGCTGCAAAAATGAATTTTCTGACTGGGAATAAGCAGCCTCATCTTGAAACAAAACTTCAGAAGTTGAATAATATGAAGAAGGGTTTGATTGACCATCCCAACTTCCTTCTTGGTCACACAAAGAATGACAAGACTGCTGCAAATTATCATCTACTTCAGCAAAAGAAATGTAGCTGCTTGAATCAGAGTTTTGGCTCATGTCTCTTTCAGTAGAGGAAGAAATTATTAACTGCTCAGATTTTTCTTGAATGTGAAGACAACTAATTTGTGTTTCTTTTTTCTGAAGTGGATTCTCATATAAAATTTCTAAAAGCTCTTCATCCACCAACTCATCATCACTATACATGTTTTCCAAATCTTCAATGAATCCTTTAGCATGCATACAACAATCTTGAACCAGCAACAAGGAGGGGTATTGGTTTTGGTAATGTTCATGAAATACTGTATGAAAATTAGTAAGGGAAAATAAACTTTCTGATGGTAACCCTTCATACCATGAATTTGCATCTCCTTCTAGAGTAGCCATGAACATTTTCATTAAAGAATCCTCATGCAATTTAACTCCCAGCCTATGTATATGTATATGAAATCTAACCAAATGAAGGGCAGCATCATCATTCTTTTGATCTTTAAACTTTGGAAGACCTGTTTGCCAATCTACTTTAGTTATTCGATTTGGAAAACCAGGAATGTGAGCACGATTCATAGGAGCATACCTTGCAGACAGAGAACTGATCTTGACAAATGAATATACTGAACCAACTCTTCAAACTTTGCAATCTTTCCCCAGTGGAGTCGCCATAGGAATTCTGAAAACTGGATTCTTCAAAGATGGAGTCGCCAGGTGAAAGATGCACAACCTTGCTGATATCTAACTGTTGTTCACCATCAACAGTCAAATCTGAAAGTATGTCATTTATACCCAGGGAATATTTGAACCTTCGTTCCCCGGCAACGGCGCCAGTTTGTTAGCACTCAGAATGTACCCAGGTTGTGAAAAGGTAGATCTCGAGGTAACAACAAAAACCACTTTAGAATGTATTTCTAACCTAATACAATCAGAGACGGATCTCTCACTATTTACAAAGGTTTTATACTCAAGATATTCAATCAAATACACTCAGAAGGTTAGATTTATGATGGGACAAATAGGACAAGTTTGTTTTAAAAGACTTGGTAGGACAGTCATGGGGGAGACCATTGGGCAATGGAGTCAACAATCAGATCTGAAATAGGTTGCAGGAGGTAGGGTTTTGAAGGTTTATGATCAGAGGCAAGGTAGGCACCATTTCCTCAGTCTTAAGGTATTAGCAGGTTGATTGGCAGACAAAGGGAGACATTCCATCAAACAGAGCACCTAACTATGGTGAATTCTGCAAGACTTTAGAAGAAAATATTTTGAAAAATGCTTGAACAATGGACCTAGAGCATGCAGGATGAATTCTAGCCCATACAAACTGATGCTCAAGCATGAAATCAAATACACAATGGAGTGGGAAACAGGATAAACAATCACATAAAGAAATTACTTACTAAAGAAAAGATGGCACAAGAATCTCTGACATGAAAAAGATTTTACATTCCTCTGAAAATTTCATTCATTCACTGAAAAAATCAAGCCATTACCATGTAGATCCTCCCGCTCTTGAAAATCCTCCTTTAACTATCAATTACATTTTTCTTTTTATAAGAAAAGTCTTTACCTAACTTAGAATTCGAAAACCTAAAATTCGAAAACCTAACTGAAAACAGTTACAACAAAGTTCCTCCTGCATATCTCCAATGATGATAGCTGTGTGAAATCTGGGAGAGGTTTTATAATTGGACACATGCTCAACAAAACCCACGTCTTCATTTCTCTATAATAATCATAATCTCCTCGAAATATTCCTTTGAAGCTGATGACTCATATAATAAAATTATATATTTCTGGAAAAATGACCTGTAAAGATATTTAAATTTCTCCCAACCTGTGATTACTGTGTAAAAATTGAAGGAGGTTTTTTATTATAGTCCTGTTAGGACCAAAAACCTCTCTCAGTTTTGTCAAATTAAATTCCATTTGTCCAAAACAATTCTTTGAAGTTGATGGCTGAAATAGTCCTTTGGAAAACATGAAAAACGGTCTGTACAACTGATTTTGTTGCTGCTGAACTGTAGTACCTGTGTGAAAACTAAAAGAGGTTATTGTATATAGGTACGTTGTGAAGAAAAACCTCTCCCTGTTTCACAAAATACGCCTTCAGTTGATCTAATCAATTATTTTTGTTGGATGACTAGAACAGTCGTTTCGAAATATGAATATTTTCCCTCTGAAGATGACTTTGCTGCTCTCAATCTGTATCACCTGAGTAAAAAATGAGAGAGGTTATTGTAGATCAATATGTTATTTTGAAAAACATCTTTCAGTTTCTGAAATATCTTCTTCTTTTGCTGTAAACAATTCGTTGAATAAAATTACTAAAAGAGTCATTTCCAGAAAAATATGCTATGTTGCTTTTGAATTTTTGAACTGTTTAACTTCATGAATGCTCTCACTGTAAATATTTCTGCAACTCTTCTGGGCTGATTTGCTTCTACATTGTCGAATGGCAGCTTCCCTTCTAAAAATCAATTTGCAACTGACTCTTCATCTCCGCCATTTTCCGTGTGATTGAAAACAAGTAACAGTTTGAGTTTGGAAACATGGAGGACTGTCACTTCCCTTCAGCGCGCGGCATGCAAATGAAATTATTTTTAAAACAAAGTCCAAGTCAAATTTATTTATATAGGATGGTTTATTCCGGAGACTCCTTTCCAGATTATCTATCACGCACCTTTTTGTTCCGGATTCCTTTGTGACCCTGGATCTAATTACTTTTAGTTTTCAACCGTAGGATCAAGTGCCATGTACTCCTTTCCGCCAGGCTTCCTGCTTTTAACCACCGTGCAACTTTGATCTCCGGAATCATCCTCAGCCATTGATGTGATATGCCTTTAACCTTCCACTGTCGGATCATGCACCATATAATGAATTCCGTTGGGCTCCTTCCTTTTAATTAACGGGCAACTTTGGGCTCCAGAATTTGTAATAACCATTGATTTACTTTTCACTTTATTTTTTAACCGTCAGATGAGCTTACCCATATACATTCCGCTGAGCACTTGGTTCTTATCTACCATGCAAGTCTGGGCTCCGGAATCATTTTCAGCTGTTGATTTAATTCACTTTAATTCTCCACCGTCGGATCAACTTTACACATATGCATTCCGCTGAGCACTTTTTGATTTAATTAATGCGCAACTTTACCCTCCGGAAATGATATTACCCGTTGATTTAATTTACCTTTTTACATTAGCCATAGGATTGTTTTATGCGCTAATGTTTAGATTATACCTTAAGAAAGGTAATAACCTTGTTTAGTGCATAAACCTCCGTCAAAATTTGGTTTGGTGAATAAAAGGCGGCATTTGACTTTGGAGAAATATTCAAAATTATTAATTTTTGAATATAAATAAAATATAAAACCCATTTTGTAGATTTTACTCAAAAATTAATAAATCCTTTTTGCCCCATTTGTGAAAAATTCATTTGTCTTTTTCCCTAAACTTCTTTACCTTCTCTTCTTTGCCAACTTGGACATATCTTAATGAGAAAACTTTGGAAACCAACTCAATCACCCATGAGAATTTAAAAATTTTAAGGCAATAGGAGCAATTCTGACAAAAATAAATTCAGTGTTAACACAAACAATGATATCTCCCTCACTCTATGTGATTGTTGTGTGTCTCCTCCTCTCCCTAGGATTCCTTTTATAACATCCCAATTACCAAAGCCATAACCCTAGATCTCTAAAGTGATCAATGGATGAGACTAGATCTCAAGCCTTACTTAAGATCAATGGTTATGACTTAATCTTAATCTCACTTTTAGTCACATTTTAGTCATTAGCCAACAATATGTTAATTAATGTGCGTTTCCTAAGTTAAACTTAGGAAAGAGATACAAAAGTCACTTGCTCTCTCAAGCAAGTACCTAAAGTGGTGATCTGGATGAATCCTGCATGCCTGACACTTCGACTGTGCATAAGTATCTGTTTGAGCTAAAATCATCAACACTCCCTCTTAGCAAGGAATATACTTCTCGAAGAGCCACTTGGAACTAGTTCTCCCTCTAGCCCTGGCACATTGTCGCACACATAATCCTACACACTGGCATCCCTCCAACCCTACTGGTTAGTTGCTTCCTGATCACTGGAATTCATGGAATTCGATGACACTACAAACTAGTGCCAAGAAGTTTGAAAAATTCGTCAAATCTTGCTCTCCCTAAATGTGCTCCTAGGAGCTTTCTCCTACTCCTGAGCATCCATCTATGTAATCTCATACTAACTAGGTCTTCTGGAAGAAATAGAAGGGGATAACCCTCTCTTCCCCTCTGAATATTTATGAGCCCCACATTGGAAGTTTATGAACTCTGTTAACCCTTTGAAGTCTTCTACTCTACCTCTATCACTGACATCCATCCATGATCCATGTTCCCCTTGGTTTTCCCAGTAACTTGCATACTATTCCCTCTCTAACACAAAGAACTCGTGTTGAGTTTATGCCAGATCCCTTAGTTTGAATGAGAAACAACCACTCTCGAAAGAGATGACATATCCACAATCCTCCAATGTCGATATTGAGGACAAATTTATGTTGAGGTCCAGTACATACAACACATGTCACCTCCAGAGATCCTCATGACTATAGCTAAACCCTGATTGTCCCAACTCCCTTCACAACACACTTAGCATGAACTCCAAGCTCTACATGAAAATCTAAATCCATCCTTGACAAACTTGTGAACAACTCATGTGTCCCCATCATGTGACAAGAAGCCTCAGTATCCATAAACTAGGCACTACTAGAAACTGTGCCAAAAATACAAGAGACTAACAAGAAATCATTCTCGAACCTTTCAACAAGTTCCTTGACCTTAGCTTCTACAGATGTTTCTACTTGTTGAGACTCACTTTTCCCTTTCTTTCGTTTTTGACATTGTGAATCATAATGTGTTGATTTTTTTAGCATCGGGCATGTACTTCCACGTGGACAATGTATATTGATGGAAGTCGTCATTAATGACTCACTTAAGATATTCACTTTAGTAAAATGAACTATTAAAGTGAATGTACTGTTGTAATTACTTTATGTAAAGTGAGAGGGCTCATGGTATCTGGTAGTCCATGGTATTAGCCCAAGGTATTTGCATATTGTAATGCTATAAAAGGAAGCATCGGTGAGAGGAGGACACATTAGTCAAGTGCATAGAGTGAGAGAGGTAGATATTACTGATTGGTTGAAGACACACTTCCAAACAAGTGTGGAGGTGCATAGGGAAGAGGTTAGTGGAACAGAGCAAGAGGTTTGAAGGCTAGCATCTTGTCATTGTATTTTCCTTAGTGGGCCATTTTCCTAGGAAGGGAGCCTAGGATTTTATAGTTAATAAAATCAAAACATTTGTTTGTTTTTCCCTAGTTGGGGTTTTTTGGGGTAAATCTAATTGTCATATGTGTGAATGATTTTCTGTGTTTTTTCATTGCGTAAGTTTGTTAATATTCAATGTGTTTATAGTTAATAATTTCCAGTAAATTATTCGAGACTCGAGACTGGATATGGATCTCAAAAGCTAACATGGTATTAGAGTTGGTTTTGTTTTGAGTAGGAATTAGTCATTTGCAGAGGTTTACAAAGAAATTATTTAAAAGAGGAAGATGTACGATATGACCGTTGTATGGCTTACAACAACACCATACAACCATGTCATTAGGAATATTAGGCTCGTGGCTTGGGTGTAGAGCTAGCTATAGGAAGTGACCCGCTAGGAAGAGTTCACCAAAAGAACGACAAAAGCTCAAGAGAGTCATGGTGGAGTAGAGGTTGCAGACATCGATTGGAGGATCTATGGGAGTTGATCAGGGAAGTTGGGTGGAGACTGAGGAATCCCAACGACAGGAGCGGACACATCACCGTTGGAGCCACTAGGCAGAGATATGCACAGGCACTCCAGAAAACCTCGCGTGGAAGTACCAATGACGAGAGGTGATGATCGGAAGTAGGCATGACGAGAGATATGAAGAGAGAAGTGTGAAGGTGGGGATGTGCACAAGACAAGAGAGCTACAGGCTGAAGTGTAGGATCCATGGACTAGTGGAGCCAGATTCGGATGCAAAGAAGCTAGGCAATGGCAAAAGCATGGAGTGGTGGGAGAAAGGCCAATTGCTAGCTGTTAGAGAAAAAGTGTCATTGGTAGCATGTAATGGCGAGAAAGATCTAGTTGAATTAGAGGCAAATGATGACATATTAAGGAAGACAAACATGGTTGTTGAGAGCCAAGAGAAAAGAGGCAAAGGAGTTGCGCGCAACTGCGAGGGAAACTAGTCATCGCAGGATCCATTGATACGACCAACACAACTACCAAAGGGTAGGGAACATGCAGGAAGTCCAAGGAAATTTCGGGTATATTTTTGGGCATCCCAAAAGGGCTCAAGTAGGCCAAACGAGCCATCGGGAAGCCCGGTAAATTTTAGGAAGGAAACGCCTATAAGGATTGTAGATTTTTCACTAGTTTTTAGTTACCGGTTTATAAGTAAAATTTAACATTGTTGATGACATTCTCAAAAATTTAACATATTGGAAGTAAATAGTAAATTGTCATACTTTAAAATGCTGCTGTAATTACTCTTTTTCATTGACAGAAAATAAATATCAGCACGCCATTCAGCACACATAACACAATAATTTTCGGCCAATGGCCTTGGCAAAACCCACAAGGGGAAAATCATAGAGAGAGAGATTTTATTATCAGGAAATTTACAGCAAAAATCATAAATTTTCAGACCAACTTATCTCAACCTGGAAGAGAAAATTTATGCCTCGTTTTTTGCGCCAAATAGAAAAAATCAAACTCAGTTTTTTTCCCTATTTTCTGCCTTGATTTCTGTGCCGCTGTACGGACTGTACCGTACAAACTGACTATACGGACCTCGAAATTTGTGCCTAGGAATTTTTTTCTCGAAAATCGTACCCATAAATCTACCTCGAAAATCGTGTCTGTTGCCTCGCAAACCGTACAGTACGGACTGTACAAACCAACAATAAATGTTGCTGTCCTCTCCTTGATTTATGTTCCCTTTCTGCTGTTGTTCTTTCCCTCGATTTGTGTGTTGCAAATATTTTTCTCTTTCTCAGAAAAATGGAAACTTTCTCTCTTAGCTCTCTCCTTCACTACAATCAGCAAAAGTGAGGAAAATGACCTTCCCTTGCCTTTTTTAAAGAACCCTAGGGTTCATCTAATCTAACAGTGGAGATTAGATTAGATCAGTGGATGAGATTAAATGCTCACATTTATTTCTCATAAATATTAATTTCACTCACCCACTTAAATTTATCAAAAAGTGAGTTTACTTTCTAAAGTCAAATTAAATGCTCCAGTTAAGTCATTTAATGCAAGGGTCACTTTATTTACCTTCACCAAGTGAAAAAAGTGAAGTCACTTAGGGGAACACTTCCCTAGGTACAAAACTAACACTCCCTCGTACCGAGGAAAGTGTTCTGCACCACTCCCAACTTATCCCTGAAGAAGACAAACTTGCCCCGCCCCAAAGACTTCATCAGAATGTCTACTACCTGCTCATCTGTGGAAATGTACTGAAGTGTAACTGCCCCTCTCTGAACATAGTCTCGGATGAAATGATATCTGATCTCAATGTGCTTTGACCTGTAAAGGAAAACTGTATTCTCAGAGAGCTGGATGCAACTCTGATTGTCACAATAAATCACTGTAGGCCTAAGCTCCTGACCAAATAGATTCACCAGCAAGTTGCGAAGCCACAAGGCCTCATAGCTGGCCAAACTAGATGCCATATACTCAGCCTCTGCAGTACTCAATGCAACGGACTTCTGCTTCCGAATGAACCACAACACTGCTGTCGAGCCCAAACTGAAACAACATTCGGAAGTGCTCTTCCGGTTTGCCACACTGCCTGCCCAATCTGAGTTTGTATAACCAACCAATCTGATCCCCTCTGACCTCCTGTAGTCCAAACCAAAATCCACTGTCCCTAAAATATAGCGCAACACATGTTTTGGAGCAACCCAATGCACACTCCTAGGCTCAACCATGAATTGGCTAAGAGTGTTAACTGCAAAACACAAATCTGCTCGAGTGTTGACCAGATACATCAATGACCCGATAAGCTAACGGTATAAAATAGGATCCACCAACTCTCCCTCAAAAGCATGAAGCTTCTTCTAGTTGGTGATCATAGGTGTCGACATAGGCCTGCAATCCTCCATCCTGAATCTCCTCAAAATATCAACTACATACTTTCCCTGCCTGAGGAAAATATGTCTAGGCTTCTGCCAAACCTCCAATCCCAAGAAATAATGCATCAGCCCAATATCAGTCATCTCATACTCTGCCGCAAGATCCTTCTTGCAAGCTGCAATGGGTCTCTCTCTCTGTGATAAACAAGTCATCAAATATAGCAGAAGAACAAGCGGATCATCTCCAACCATGATGAAGTAGAGATTCGGATCTGCTTCACTCTTCTGAAACCCCATGCTCAGCAAGTGAAAATCGATCCTAGAGTACCAAGCTCTTGGAGCTTGCGTCATCCCATAAAGGGCCTTCTTCAACCTGCAAACATGAGACTCTCTCTCATGTATCTTAAAGCCTACAAGCTGCTCAATGTAAATCTCCTCCTGTATGATCCCATTTAGAAATGTGGTCTTCACATCCATCTAATGGATTTTCCAACCCATTTTCGCTGCAATGGAGATCAAGCCCCTGATAGAAGTATACCGAGAAACTAGCTTAAAAGTCTCATCATAATCAATGCCCTCAACCTGTGAAAACCCCCGCACTACAAACCTGGATTTGTAATTCTCAACACTCCCATATGCTGCATGCTTTAGCTTGTAAATTCAACTAGAAGTCACCACTAACTTCCCCTTAGGCCTCGGAACAATCTCCCATACATCATTCTTCATGATGGAATGTTACTCATCCATCATGGCATCTCTCCATACCGAATGCTGGGAGGCCTCCTCAAAAGTAGAAGGCTCAAAATCTTGTGTACTAGCCACCAACAACATGCCCAATCTATCAGGCATCTTGATGGCTCTCACCTCCTCCCTGGGTGTCCCAAACTCCTGAGCTTCCTTCAAGGTATCGCGAATCCATTTAGGTGCCTTCATCCTTGGAGGTTGCTCCCACACTAGTCGGTCATCATTTGAAGATCTACCAAAGGTGGAAACCCTAGTATCTTGTGAACCTGAAGCTGGTGTGCCAACACTAGGTGTACCCTATCCCCTGTAAGGTGTACCTGTAGTAGTAGACCCATCACCTGTCCTCGAAGACCCTACTGGCTTAACCACTGAACCTGGTGAACCTGTGCCAACACTCTGAGGCCCTGTAACCCTAGAAACCTGTGATCTTGATTACTGCGTATATGGAACCTGTGCCATAACCTAAGGTGCAGGGACCTGCTGCTCTGACTCTCTCGACTTCCTGAAGGCCCACTCCTCCTCAAACTTCACATCCCTCCTCACCACCACTTTACTCTTAGAGGGAAGGTAAATGCGGAAAGCCTTCGCAGTCTCGTCATAACCCACAAAGATGCCCTTCTCTGCAGTAGGCTCCAACTTTGTCCTCTTCTCTGAAGGGATATGAGAGTAAGTCAGACTACCAAATATTCGAAAATGGCCAACTTCGGGTTTCTTGCCTGAAAAGTACTCCTTACGTGTCATGTTCCCCACTTCTCGATGGGGACTCCTGTTCTGAAGATATACAACGATGCTGCAAGCCTCAACCCAGAATAAAGAAAGGAAGTGACTGGTCATGTGGCATAGCTCGAGCTGCTCCAACAATGGAATGGTTCTTCCTCTCTGCTACTCCATTGTGCTCTGGAGTATACAGAACTGTCAACTGTCTCTTGATCCCCTCCTGCCTGCAAATTCCATCAAACTCCTTGGAGGTATACTCACCCTTGTTATCCGATCTCAAGACTCAGATCTTCCTCCCTGTTTGTTCTCCACAAGAGCTTTGAACTCTTGGAACCTCTGCAAGACTCCCTCAGACTTCTTGCTCTTCAGAAAGTAGATCCAGGTCTTCCTGGAATGGTCATCGATGAATGTCACATAATACTCGTATCCTCTCAAGGACATAGAAGACATAGGTCCACATAAGTCTGAATGTATCAAGTCAAGGGTACCTGCTAACCTGCTATCACTGCTTGGAAAATCACTCTTGGTGTACTTTCCCAAAGGACACCCCCTGCACACATCACTCTACCCTATGCTGAACTCTGGTAATCCTATAACCATGTGCCTCAAAAACCCCAAGGATGGATGATGCAAGTGAGCCATCCTCCTATGCCAAAGCTCACAAAGCTCACTGTCACTGCTATGTGCCAAGGCATGCTGGAGCTGAAACAGGAGCCTATACAGTTTCCCACATCTCGTTCCAATGGAAACTAAAGCAGATGGTCCTGCAGTCTTGGGAAACATATGCACGTGTCCATCTAGGAAAGACACCCCAAGACCCTGATCCTCGATCATGGAAACTGACACTAGGTTCTTCTTCAGTCCAGGTACATACAATACATCCCGTAATACTATGGGACTCATGGACTCCCTCTGAAATGTAATGGTCCCACGTCCAACTGCACTGACTACTAAGCCATTTCCCAACACAACCTCCACATCTGTATCTGTCTGTGAAAGCTCGAAGAACATCTCACGAGCACCTGTCATGTGACTCGAGGCTCTGCTATCTATGTACCAAGTGCTGGAAGTAGATGCAGTGTAAGAATGGTCTGTCACACAGGAAAACTCCCTCTGTCTGTCAACATCTGCACTGGTGAGAATGGATGCTCTCTCTCTCTCTCAATATGCCCAGTGCATAGTGAAAACTCACTCTGAAATTGTGCTGCAAAGTCATCGATCTAAGCTGAAGCGGCGGTCTGCTGCTGCTTCTTCTTCTTCTTGTTCGGACACGTAGCAACATAGTGTCCCATCTTGTGACATGCAAAGCACTTCACAATGCTCATATCCTTCTTCTTCCCATCCTGCTGCTGCTTATCCCCACCCTTCTTGGGACCCTTCTTGCTCTTCTTCTTGCCCTTCGCTGTCAATGCCACATCCTCCTCATCTCCCCTACTCATAGAGCCACTGCATTGCAAGAAACCCCTCCGAGTCTCCTCCTGAATAAAGTCATCACATACTCTGTCCCAATCTGGTAAGTTCTCTCTGGCCACCAACCCCTGAACAAGCACAGCCCAAGGAGTAGTCACCCCATTTAGGGATGTCTGCACTAACTCAAGACCAATAATCGCTACCCCAGCAGCTGCAAGCTCATCTATCACCTGAGAGATCCTAGTAAGATAAGTCATACACATTTCACCTTTGACCATCTTGATGTTCTTCAGCTTCTCTCTAAGCACAATCTTCTTGTTTTCATTAGTACTCTGAAACAACCCTGTCAAAGCACTCCACATCTCGTGTGCATGATCCTTCCCGAAAATGTGAGGAATAACATGATTTTTAATAGCATCCAAAATAATCATCATGGCTTTAATGTCCTTCTTCACAAAGGCTGCATGTGCTACTGCATCAGTGGTAGCATTTGGAATGACAATGGGGTGAGCAGTAGTGTTGTTAACTGCCTCATCCCACAACTCATTCTCTCTCAACAAAAGAACTATCTTGGCCTTCCATGAGACAAAGTTCCCTGTCTCATCTAGTCTATGTTCACGTCTAAAACCAACAGAAGTCATTTTTCCCAAAGAACAAGTTTCAACAAAATGTACTACTGTCACACAAGTTTTCTCTGATTTCTAGAAATGACTGTTTCACTGCTAAAATTTAGTTTTCTGCCCAACTCAGCTCTGATACCATGTAGATTTTTCACTAGTTTTCAGCCACCGTTTTATAAGTAAAATTTAACACTGTTTATGACATTCTCAGAAATTTAGCACACTGGAAATAAACAGTAAATTTTCAGAATTTAAAACATTGCCGTAACTACTCCTTTTCACTGACAGAAAATAAATATCAGCACGCCATTCAACACACAGAACACAATAATTTTTGGCCAATGGCCCTGGAAAAACCCACAAGGGGAAAACCAGTTAGAGAGAGAGATTTTATCAGGAAATTTACAGCAAAACTCAGAAATTTTTTCAGACCAACTTATCTCAACCCGGAAGAGAAAATTTCTGCCTCGTTTTCCACTCAAACAGAAAAAATCAAACTCGGATCTTTTTCCTAATTTTTTCCTTGATTTTTGTGCCTCTATACAGACTGTACAGACCTCGAAATCCATGCTCAGGATATTTTTTTCTCGAAAATTGTGCCCACAACTCTGCCTCGAAAATCGTACCTGCTTCCTCGAAAAATGTATGGACTGTACGGACCAACAATAAATGTTGTTGTCCTCTCCTCGATTTCCATGCCTTTTTTGCTGCTGTTCTTTCCCTCGATTTGCGTGATGCAAATATTTTTCTCTTTCTCAAAAAAATGGAAACTTTTTCTCTGAGCTCTCTCCTTCACTTCAGTCTACAAAAGTGAGGAAAATGACCTTCCTTTGCCTTTTTGAGAGAACCCTAGTGTTCTTCTAATCTAACGGTGGAGATTAGATTAGATCGGTGGATAAGATTAAATGCTCACATTTATTTCTCATAAATATTAATTTCACTCACCCATTTAAATTTATAAAAAACTGACTTTACTGTCTAAAGTCAAATTAAATGCTCCAATTAAGTCATTTAATACAAGGGTCAATTTATTTCCCTTCACTAAGCAACTAAGGCTAAAGTCACTTAGGGGAACACTTCCCTAGGTACAAAACTAACAAGGACTTGGCCAAATCCAGAGACAACGGGTCAGCACCTAGAAAGGCTCACGCAAGGAGTAGGAATTTCAAATAGTCCCGAAAAGGCCCCGAGCAAGGGTAGACAAATTTGGGCATGCCCAAAAAGTAGTTTAGTAGACTGCAAAATTTTTTGAGCTCCTAGAAAACTGGAGAAAATACTCTGGCCAGTACCCATAAGGACTTGGGAATCCTAGAAAAAGTTCTGGGAAGCAACAATAACAACAATACTAGCAATAGGATGTAGCAGGCCTATGCAACAATAGGTTGTAGATTCGGGTAGAGCGCAAGGCCTCGAGAAATAGATTTAGGTAGCATAAAATTTATGTGTTGGGTGGCTTGCTGAGCCATGGAAGAAGGCCAGGCGTCCAACTTGATGATCTTAGGTAGGTGAAGAAGGGGTTTCACCTAGATATCTAGGCCATAAGAGAGCAAAAAGGAGCAAAGAAGGAATGTTTCTCATGTGCCCAAGTCATCCATTTTGCATAAAAGATGGACTTTTTCTCAAGTACTAGATCCATAGAGGATTGTGACTCAAGGATTTTGATTGGATGGAAAAGGACTTTCATCTAGAGATCAGGGGATGATAGGAAGTTTCTTTTGCATAAAGAGATCAGTCGAAAGGATAAGAAAAGTTGATGGGAAAACAACAGACAGATCTGGTAACAAGGACAAATTTGTGCAAAGTTGAGGAGAAGATTTGAGCCGCTAGAGTTGGCAGTGTTTATTTTTTCAGTGGATATGATGGGGATGAGGGATATGTTCCTTAATGTTTTAGAGATAGACTCAAACTTACATGTGACTTGTGGGGTCGATACCATACATGTAATAAAGGGGTTTGGAATAGTGCTATTACAACTAGAGTTAGGAGGATATCTGGAGGTGACAGGAGTGATGTATGTTCCAGAGTTGAAGATAAACCTGCTTTCAGTCTCAACTCTAGAGGACAAGGGTTATGGGATTGTGTTCCAAAATGGATAGGTACTCATACAGTTAGGATCTACCCAAGATACAATAGTGATGCTTGGTGTCAGACATGGTAAGTTGCACAGGTTGTTGGGTGAGCCTGTATGTGGGTCCAAAGGGATCTTGAATCATGGATCAATGTTAGTGATAGAGGTTAAGGAGCATAAGAGATTGAAGGGTGAGTAGATTTCACAAAATTATAGTATGGGGAGTAAATATTTAAGTTGGCCCCTTTCAGGTCTTTGAGAAGACCTAGTTGGTACGAGATAACATTGACGGATGCTTAGGAGTAGGAACAAGCTCCTAGGAGCACATTAAGGGAGAGAAGACCTTTGATAAAGTTTCAAAACTTTATGGAATTTATGTGTAGCATCATTGATTTCATGACTTTTAAGTGATTAGGGAGCCTCTGATCAACATGTTTGGAGGGATGCTAGTGTGCAGGATGATGTGTGTGATAGTGTTCCAAGGTCAGAGGGAGAACTAGTTACAAGTGGCTCTTAGGGAAGGTCCTTCCACACTTATAGGGAGTGTTTATTTTTGTAGCATTATACAAGTACTTCCATGTGGGCAGTGTCTATAGGTGGAAGTCGTCATTAATGACTCTCAAAATTATGAGATGCACTTTAGTAAAGTGAACTATTAAAGTGAATATTTTTTTAGTTACTTTATGTAAAGTGAGAGGGCCCATGGTATTTGGTAGTCCATGATAGTGGCCTGAGGTATTTGCATATTGTAATGTTATAAAAGGGAGCCTAGGTGAGAGGAGGAGGACACACATCAAAGTTAGTCACATAGAGTGAGTGAGGGAGATATTACTAATTGGTTGAAGATGGACTTTTAGTAAAGTGTGTAGGTAGAGGGGGAAGAGGTTAGAGGAACAAATCAAGTGGCGGTCGGAGGTTAGAAACTAGCAAGATTGAAGGGCTGATCTCGAGGTTTGAATCCTATCATTCTGTCATTGTATTTTTCTTAGTGGGCCATTTTTCAGAAAGGGAGACCATGATTTTAAAGTTAATAAAATCAAACTGTTTGTTGGTTTTTCCATAGTTGGAATTTTTTAGGGTAAATCTAATTGTCATATGTGTGAATAATTTCATTTGTTTTTGTGTTGCGTAAGTTTGTTAAGATTCAATGTCCTTGTAGTTAATAATTTCCAATAAATTATTTGGGACTCTAAATTGGATCTGGATTTGAAAAGCTAACATAAAAGCCAAACTTGTGGCAAGAAAATCACTTGAATTTTACCATGTCCTTCTTCTTCTTCACCAGTTGTGAAGTTGACTCTCCACCTGTATTTTCCAATGCTCATCTTTACCTGACTGGAAAGAGAAAAATCCTCCTCCTTGTCACCTTTATGTTTGCTTCCATATAGATATTCCTCACGAATCTCCTCTTGGATGAAGTCATCCCACAACTTATCCCACTTAGGAAGATTCTCTTGTGTAATGACCAAAGGGTTCTCATGGCTTGGTGAAGCCATTCAAGGCAATCCTCGTCAATTCCCAATTTGTCATTGTCTCTCCGACTACTACCAAATTATCACAAACCTGTGTGATCTTGGTGATATATGAAGCAACAGTACTAGTCTTGGAAATCTTGGTGCTTCTGAGCTCCTCCTTCAACACTGTCTTACTATTGTGGTTCTTATTTTGTTATAAACTCATTAGAGCCTCCCACATCTCCTTGACTAACTTGTTATCATCTATGTAAAGAATGAAATAATCTTTCACCACATCTAAGTTAATCCTCCTAGCCTTCACATTCACATTCTTCAAATCGTGAGCTTCAAAGCCCCTAGGATCTGTTGATTGCAAACTCCCATAACACGTTCTCCATGAGAACCAGCGTGACCCTCTCTTTATAGGGGTTGTAGTTGGAGCCACCCTCCAACTTGTATTCATACCATATAACGACCACTACCATACGAGCTACTACCCACTAGAATTGCTGCTCTAGATCTATTTGGGGCTTCTCAGATCCCTTAGAGTCTTCTTGACTGTTTCTCTAGGCTTCCAAAACCCTTATGGGTGCTTTCCAAACCCTTTTCTGAGTTTCTCGAGCTTCCTTGTTGCTGTCCAGTGCTTTTTACGACCACCCAAATTTTTTTTTGCTTACTGCTCGAGGTTTTTTCATGGATGCCCAAGGCTACCATGACCCATGTGCAGCTTGCTTCGAGACTTTTTGGACAATAAATACTCAGCCTGTTGCAGAGTATTCAATGCATCTACAGCAGGTATTAAAACCGTTTAAGATCTAATAAGAGTTAGCATACCTGGTGCAGATGCATTGAATGTGTATTTATTTTCTGGTCCTGTACGGCTACCTGAAGTCTCACTTGGCGGCTGTTGTGACATCGCCCTACTGGCGGCTTGGTGGCTAAGGGAAATGATATATATATATATAAAGAAAGGGAAATAATAAATAAATATAATAATGATTAAAAGTCGTAAAATAAATTGTAACTAGTTTGTAATTACTAAAGAAAAAACACGACTTTAGGAAAAGTCACATTCATACCTCGTAAAACATATATATACGGGAATTATATTGTAAATTAGAATCATTCAGAATTTTATAAAAGAATATTTATTTTTACTCAGCTAGTGCATCAATAATGATAATAATATATTTTCTACTATTTTATATTTTTTTGGATGGGAGATATTTGCAAAGAGAGATTGGAGATGGGAGAATTAGAAAATAAAACCATGGGCTAGTTTTATAGAACCCTGGATTGGTTCTATAAAACCATGAATTGGTTTGTTGATGGCTTTTCTTTTTTACTTTTTACTTTATTTTTCATTTTTCTTCTCTCCCACAGGACAAGAGAAAAATCGCTCTGATACCACTTGTAAGGTAACACGTTACATATTTATCTTTTTAGATAAATACATATATTTCTTATAATTGAATTGATGATGATATGAATACATAGTCTCTTGGCATATATATAGTACATAATAGTGAAGAGTTATGTCTCTTCTCATGTCATTGTTGCATTTAGAATATATAATATTAATTAATTACTTAATCTAGTTTATTATTTTATTTACATATTATTCTATTTGGTATGTTACACATACAAAGCCTCAAATGGACTCATTCTCAATGATGCTTCATGTCCATTACTGTATGCAAATTTTACCAAGTGTAGGTAATCCTCCCACTTAGATAGCTATGCATCCCATACATCCTTAACATATCCTCAATAAATTGATTCATCCTCTCTATTTGGTCATCTATTTGAGGATGATACGATTTATTAAAATTCAGCTAAGTTCTCAATTCTTGAAATAACTCTTTCCAAAAATTAGATGTGAACTTTGCATCTTGATATGAGACTATTGCTTTGGGTAACCCATGCAATATGAATATCTCCTTCATGAAGATACTCGCTATATCACTTGTTTTATGGATTTCGTCGATTTTATGGGCAAATGTTGCAACAATCTTGCTAGATGTTGATGCTCTACCTTGACTTGTTGGCATTTTTGACATTGGGAAATGATTTCTTCTACATCCCTCTTCATCCCATTCCAAAAGTATTGTTTCTTTGTTGTTGTTAATGTCTTTTGATATCTTGGATGTTTAGAGTATGCCATTTGATGAATTTCATCCATTGCCACCTTATTCCATTCTACACAATTTGGAATATACAATATTCCTTTATAAACAAGAAGATAATCTTATTCGAGTTGATATCCTTCACACTTTTTATCTAATTTACCTTGCTGCAATTTCTCTTTTACTTAAAGGTAAGTCTCATCTTTATTTTGGTCTTCGAGAACTCTTGTTCTTAAATTTGATTTGCACACATTGAAGGCTACTACATGAAATTTTCTACTAAGGGAATTTGCAAACTTGTTCTATTTCCATTTTACATGTTTGATTTCAAAATAAAACTCACACAAAAATTTCCAGCAATCTCCCTTTCCTTGCATTTAATATTGGTTGATCCAACAAATACTTTAAGCTCAAGTGATCTATTTTGAGCTCAAATATTCTTCCTAGCAAGTAATTCCTCCTCATATTAAGCACATGTACTATGGATTCTAGTTCCAAAGAATGAGTTGCATTATTCTTTCATGCTCTTTTAATTTTTTGGACTCATTGCAAATAACAAATCTCTCTTGCATAAGCACTCCTCTTCATTCTTTATTGCAAGCATATGTGCATACTATGAAATTTGTCTTTGGATTTGTAATCTTCAGAACAAGGGCACTAATAAGTAGCTTCTTCAATCACTGAAATATTTCTTCACAGTTTTCATAACATACAAACTTTACATTCTTTCTTTGCAATGATATAATTGGATGAGTGATCTTGGAGAATCCCTAAATGAACCTTCTATAGTATCCTACATCACCCATAAAAGATATAACATCTATGGAATTCTTTGGATTAGGCCTGTCCATTAAGGATTCAATCTTTTCTGGATCCACTACAATTATTTCTTTTGAAATAACATGACTCAAATATTGTATCCTTCTTTGATAGAAGTCACACTTATCTTTATATACAATTTGTGCTCTCTAAGAACTTGCAATACTTTTCTTAAGGGAACCTCATGCTCTTCTTCATTCTTTGAGTACACAATAATGACATCCAAGAACACTAACATGAACTTATGCACATACTTGCTGAAAACACTATTCATGAGACACATGAATGAAGTGGGTACATTGGTGAGACCAAATGGCACCAGTGTGAACTCATAATGGACATATCTTGTCGAAATATATCTTGTAAATTTATTCTTCTTTTATTCTCACTTGATGATATTCTGATCTCAATTCAATCTTTGAAAAAACTTTGGCTCCCTTCATTTGATCAAACGAATCATCAACTCTGGGGAATGGGTACTTATTCTTGACGGTCGATTTATTTAGTTTCCTGTAATCAATACATAGCCTCAAAGTCTCATCTTTCTTCTTGACAAATAGTACCAGTTGTAATGTCCTCTTCTGCTTAGGCATTGAGGACCAAACCGCTAACCTATGTGATTCCTATGGGTTCGAGCGGTTACTGACAGTTAGGGAATCAACTAAAGACTGACGCCATCTACAGAAAATCTAGGGCATCAATATTATATCACCATTGGGTCGAAGAGGGCCACCAAACCCAAAGGCCATCGGCATGCATGACATCTAAGCATTATTTAATGATGCATGCACCCAATTAAGTCTCCATGCACATGCATGCAAGTCAATTGCAAATTAGAAGTTAAAGTGACCTAATTAGGTCAAAAGTTAAGGTTTTCGCAGTTGAAAGTTATAAAAGAAAGATAAAGTGAATGGAGACTTTACTTTTGATGATTATTTATTTTGGAGCTCTTGAGTAGCAGTACAACATGCGACCACATCAGTTGGGGTTGGAGACGGTGTCTTTAGCTAACGGGATTTCGGCAGTGAGATATTTTCCCTAGTCTCCTTCAGGATAAACCATCTAGGTTTGTCACCATGTCTATTGCATTCATCATTATCTAGTGTTCCAGTATACGTCTGAAGGTTATTTGCAGGTTCATCCAATTAACTAGCGGCATTTAGCTGGGAAACCCCAGTTATTCACCAGGACTCTGGATCACCATATTTCTTCCACATGTGGCTTGCATCCTCACTTATAGGATCACTCTATTGCATTGAGTAATTATCATCCATCAGATTTTCCATCCAGGGCAGTTAGCAGCAGATTACAGGGCTGCGGGGGCGTGAGCAGCAGATTGGGAGACCAATTTTCTAGGGCATCTGGGAGGTCAAAACCTTTGCATGCTCTAGCCATCCTCTCCAGTACGGGAATACCTACCTTCTGACCTATTTCCAGCTGAAACTGACCATCCCTTCAGCAAAAACATCACACTTATTTGATTCAGCCTACTGGGGTATTGTAGCAGGAAACCATGTCATTTCTTCATCAGCTCAGCTCATCTTACATGTGTATTCTCTCTCGATAATATTCAATCGGGTTATGAGTGGTAAGTTTTCATTCCATCCTGCAAACCCTAACCCTAATTTCAGCTATAAAATAGGGAAATTTATCATGGCAGTTTGCATGCTCGGCTATTTCAGTAACTTTGCATTGAAATAGAAAATATCAGTATTTGGGATATTACAATGGTATCAGAGCTATCTTCTTGGCTAGCTGTGGGCTTAAGAAATGAGAAGTAGGTGAATACAGAAGAGGACCCTTTTGTAACCTATAGGAAAAAGGAGTAGGTACACGAAGGACTTTGAGGATATCTAACTAGAAGATATCAGCTCAGACATGGAACAAACAGGTATACACTCTGACAGGGGAAAGGGAACGAGAGAAGATGAGGACAGGATGGAGTTTTGCAACTTAGTATCTGCATTGCAAGACTTAGCCAAAGGGAAAAAATATGTACTCAATGCAATCAACAGATTATCGGTGAAACCATGTGAAACTAGAACTAGGTAACAACAGTACACCTCCCTCACCGGTAGATCGAGGGTCTACAAGCAGCAGTGAAAAGGTTGCGTACACCAATATACAGAATACACCGCACATATATAACATACCTTCCAACATGCCTACTATGCCTCATTTCTTGGCAGATGCAGTAGGAGGTCCAATCATGCAGGTAGAGCCTAGCGAACCTTTTGGAGCTTATTTGCAAGAATACAGGGACTTAGGGGATGAGTTTCATGCCACCATGTCATTTTCAGATTTTTGCAACATGAAGAGTAGGAATAGGCCTAGGAATTTCAACAAGGGATTCAATCACAACTATGAGTTGCAGATGACCTTGGGTAGGTTGACCATCCCAAACTTTGATGGGACTCGCAGAGGTTTAGCGAGGGTATGGGTTCAAAAGTTGGATACCTATTTCCAACTCAATCCTATGACAGAGACAGATGCCATTAAATTGGCTACACTCCACCTGGACGGAGAGGCTCATGAGTGGTGGTACCATGGATTGGTGACATTGGGCCACGACACCATACACTCCTACGAAGAATTCACTCTGAAGCTCATGGAGAGGTTTGACAGGAAAGATCCAGAGATACATTTCAGAGAGTTGGCTCAACTCAAATAGACAGGTAGCGTAGAGGCCTTCATCTCAAAATTCCAGAGGATAGCAGTCATGGTAATAGATGTGTCAGAGAGCAGGTTGACGATGTTATTCACTGAAGCCCTAACAAAGCCACTATGGGGATGGGTGAAAGCCTACAAACCCCCCACTCTGTAGGATGCCATTAGCAGAGCCATAGATCTCTAGGATTCAGTTCCAAAGAATAGGTTCCCTCTCGAAACCAACTTTCCTGTTAGGGACAAGGACAAGAACCCTTTCTAGCAGGATGTTCCTAAGAAAAAATGGTTAGACGAGGACACTAGGAAATATTTGAGGCAGAAGAAATTATGTTTCACTTATTAGGAACCATGGGTGCCAGGACACAGGTGTGCAAGGAAGGAAAAGGCTCACTACATCGAAGTGTATTCGAACATTGACAGGGAGGACTATGAGCAGGAGGCCACAAAAGAACTACGGGTAGTCGAGTAAGAATCACTCCAGGATGATACACCAGAGGGAGTCATTGCTACATTATCTGGAGTACCAAGATTCCATACTCTCAGGATCAGAGGAGTAGTATAGGGTCATAGAGTGGGAGTATTGATTGATGGGAGAGCAACCCACAATTTTATTGACTCCACTTTGGTAGCCAAGAGGGGTATTCAGACTGAGAAGTTCAAGGGATTTACTATAGCGATAGCTAGGAACTCCAGCACGCAGTGCAACTAGTGGATTCCAAAATTGAATGTCACCTTAGGTAACTATTAGATGACAGATTCATTTTATGTAGTAGATGTATCAGATACTCATGCAGTATTAGGTGTTCAGTGGCTTTATTCAATAGGGAATTATACTACAGACTACCGGGAAATGGAAATGGAATTCTAGGGGCCAGACGACAAATGAGTAGTTTTGAGGAGCATGAACACTTACCCCAAAAACCGGTCTCTTCATAGAGAATGGAGGCAGTACTCAGATAGGATGACATAGAATGGGCTGCAGAATGTTTTGTTACCTTTAGGAAACCTTCAGAGAACAACACACAACACCCAGGTGATATTCAAGCCTTGTTACAGAAGCATGAAAAGGTATTTTAGGACCTTCCAACAGGTAGACCGCCAGACCGAGGCTTTGAAGACATCATTGAGCTAGAGGAGGGGGCACAGGAAGTCATCACCCTTCCTTATCGGCATCCCAAAAGATACAAGGATGAGATCGAGAAAACGATCAAAGAATTGTTGGAGCCTGGATACATTCGGCCCAGTTCTAGTCCCTTCACATCTTCAATGGTCTTGGTCAAGAAGAAGGATGGTACACTACATATGTGCATCGATTATCGATCACTCAACAAAAATACCATTAAAAACAGGTATCCCATCTCTAGGATTGATGAACTCATGGATGAACTATGGGGTGCCAATTACTTTTCCAAGATTGATCTTCACTTGGGGTACCATCAAATCTAAGTAAGGGACCAAGACATATCCAAAACAACTTTCCATTGTCATTATAGTCACTATGAAATTCTGGTCATGCCTTTTGGACTTACCAATGCTCCAACCACTTTTCATTCATCCATGAACCATACTTTCAGAGTTCAGCTACGTAAGTTTTTGCTAGTATTCTTTGATGACATCCTGATTTACAGCAAAACATGGGATGAACATCTGAAACACTTGGACGAAGTCTTGAGTATTCTAGAAAAACACTAGCTTTATGCGAAAATGTCCAAGTGTGAATTTGGCATGAAGGAAATGTTGTATGTAGGGCACATAATCAATGAAAAAGGAGTACAGGTTGACATGGAGAAAATACGAGCTATCAGAGATAGGCCTGCGCAAAAAAAAATCACAAAATTGAGAGGCTTCTTAGGCCTTTACACTTATTACCGAAGGTATGTTAAGGGATTCTCCCAATTTGCCGCACCCCTTACAGATCTCACAAAGAAGGGAGCATTCACCTGGACAAAACTAGCACATAAAACTTTCGAGGAGATGAAAGTCATTATGAGTTCTTGCCCAGTTTTAGCATTACCAAAATTCTCACAACCATTTGTAGTAGAGTGTGATGCCTTAGGGGAAGGGCTAGGAGCAGTATTGATGCAAAAATATCACCCTATTGCATTTGAGAGTTGAAAACTGAAGAAATACGAGCGACACTACTCCATATATAACAAAGAAATGCTAGCCATCTTACATTCTGTCATGAAGTTCAGACAGTACTTGGTGGGCAGTAAGTTCAAAATCAAGACATATCACAGTAGCCTCAAGTACTTCTTAGAACAGAAGGAACTGAATGAGTGCCAACAGAAATGGGTCAACAAAGTACAAGCCTACGATTTCAAGATTGAGTATGTAAAAGGTAAGAATAATATAGTAGCTGATGCATTATCCAGGCGACCCGCCTCATTATCTCTCATGAGTATATCCACAGATTGGAGGGCTCTTCTTTTAGTATAATACTCCAAAAAAAATTCGCTTGCGAATTATTGGATGGACAGATTCAGGATGACAGGTACAAAATTGTCGATGACATCATCTATTACAAGAGCAGGATATACCTTGTCCCAGAATCAACTTTGAGGAAGAAAATCATACAGGTAGCACATGACTCTCCACTATCAGAACATCAGGGTTTCTTGAAGACCTACAGGCAAATCCAGGAGAGGTTCTCATCGAAGGGCCTCAAAGGGGAGGTTATGTAGCGCGTGCGGGAATGTAGCTTATGTCAGCAGAATAAGATTGAGCACATCCATCCAGCAGGATTGCTTCAACCACTACCGATTCCAAAACAGAAGTGGGAAAGTGTCTCCATGCACTTCATTACATGATTGCCCAAGGTCCAAGGGCGAGATTATTTATATGTCGTGGTTGATCGACTGACCAAATTTGCACATTCATTTTCTATATCATCTGATTACTTCGCAGCTCAGGTAGCTGAGTTATTCTTCAGGGAGGTCTTCAAGTTACACGAGTTGCCTAAGACCATTGTCAGTGATCGGGATAGTAGATTCATAGGTGCCTTCTGGCAGTAACTATTCAGATTAGTGGGGACCGAGCTTACTACCAACATGATTTATCATCCCCAAAGTGATGGAAAAACTGAAATTGTCAACAAGTGGATTGAAGGATATATGAGGAACTATGTAACAGGGCAGCATCGAACTTGGATTAAACGGCTACACTTAGGGGAGTACTGCTACAATACTACCTATCACATGTCTATTAGGATGACACCTTTTAAGGAATTATATGGCTACGAGGCCTTGGACTATGCAGATTTAGCATTCGAAGACAACAGGGCTCCTAAGGCAAAGGATTGGATACAGGACAGTCAGGATATTCTTAAAATCTTGAAAGAGAACTTACAGATAGCCCAGAATCAGCAAAATTTGTATGTAGATAGACACAGGATTGAGCGGATCTTTGAGGTAGGAGATTTGGTATACTTAAGGCTCCAACCTTACAGACAGTCTTCACTTAAGGAGAAAGGAGCGAAAAATTTAAAACCTCACTTATATGGACCCTACAGAATAATCAGGAAGGTGGGACATGTGGCATATGAACTAGAGCTACCACATGAGAGTAAAATTCACAATGTATTCCATGTGTCCAATTTGAAAAAGACCATTGGGAAACACATTGTTCCATCAACATATTACCTCCTTTAGATGATGAGGGACTATTGATACTGGTTCTTGAATGGATCATACAGACTCGGGAAAGAAAACTCTGGAACAAGGTGATTAGGGAATACTTGGTTCAATGGAAAGAACTACCTCCAGAGGATGGCACATGGGAAGGAGAATAGGTATTGCAGCATCCCAGTTTGTAGTTTCTTGAGAACAAGAAATATCAAGCGGGGAGGACTGTAATGTCCTCTTTTTCTTAGGAATTGAGCACCAAATTGCTAACCTATGTGATTCCTGTGGATTCGTGCGGTTACTGACAGTTAGGGAATCAACTAAAGACTGATGCCATCTACAGAAAATCTAGGGCATCAATATTATATCACCATTGGGTTGAAGAGGGCCACTGGAGCCAAAGGCCACCGGCATGCATGACATCTAAGCGTTATTTAATTATGCGTGCACCCAATTAAGTCTCCATGTGCATGCATGCAAGTCAACTGCAAATTAGAAGTTAAAGTGGCCTAATTATGTCAAAAGTTAGGGTTTTCACAGTTCAAAGTTATAAAAGAAATATAAAGTGAATAGAGACTTTACTTTTGATGATTATTGATTTTGGAGCTCTTGAGTAGCAGCATAGCGTGCGACCACAACAGTTGGGGTTAGAGACGACGTCTTCAGCTAACGGGATTTCAGCAGTGAGATATCTGCCCTAGTCTCCTTCAGGATAAACCATCCAGGTTTGTCATCATGTCTATTGCATTCATCATTATCCAGTGTTCCAGTATATGTCCGAAGGTTATTTGCATGTTCACCCATACAGCTGGGGGCATTTAGCTGGGAAACCCCAGTTATTCACCGGGACCCTGTATCACCATATTTCTTCTGCATCTGGCCTGCATCCTCACTGATAGGATCACTCTACTGCATGGAGTAATTATCAGCCATCAGATTTTCCATCCAAGGCAGTTAGCAACAAATTACAGGGCTGTGGGGTCGTGAGCAACAGATTGGGAGACCAATTTGCTAGGGCATCTGGGAGGTCAAAACCCTTGCATGCTCTGACCATCCTCTCTGGCATGACATACCTACCTTCTAACCTATTTTGAGCTGAAACTGACCATCCCTTCAGCAAAAATGTCACACTTATCTGATTCAGCCTACCAGGGTATTGCAGCAAGAAACAAGGTCATTTCTTCATCAACTCAACTCATCTTGCATGCATATTCTCTCTGGAGCATATTCAGCCGACTTATCAGTGGTAAGTTTTCATTCTATCTTGCAAACCCTAACCCTAATTTCAGCTATAAAATAGCGAAATTTTGCATGGCAATTTGCATGCCCGACTATTTCAGTAACTTTGCATAGAAATAGAAAATATCAGTATTTGGGATATTACACCAGTGCTACCCAATGAGACACACATGGTTTGATATATACTTCTTGTCCATTAATTATTGTATTTGTATATTTAACTATAGTAATTCTAACATGTTGATTCTATAAGGAGCTTCTTCCCCCATGACAATATTTATTGTAAAATCAATGTCCCTTTTTTGTGGTAGTCCTAGCACTTCATTTGGAAACGCATATCTGAACTCTTGCAACAATCGATAATACTCTAGATTTGGACCTTTGTCCTGTAATGAATCTAATATATTGATTGCATATAGCTAGAAACCTGTTTTGTAAAACTTCCTTAACTACAAGTCTAAAATATGCCTTACTAAAACTTTCTTGGGAATCCCTTTCACCACTCTTGGCCTCCCCTCTTCATCAATGCATTCAAGAACCTTTTCATAGAAATCTATCGTAGATCTATGCTTTTCCAACCAATCCATACCAATAAGAGAATCATAAGATCCTAATGGTAGGGATTTCAAATCTATTTGTGTGAGGAGTATGTTCAACTCTATGGGACACTCCATAGCTACACTTACTTTTCTTTTTCTTCCTATGGGTAACTGAACTATCCAATATTTATTATCCTTCATTTCTCCAAGAAAACAAATTTATACCACTCTTGGAGTAATATAATTATGAGTAGTTCTTGATTCAATAAAAAAAGAAATAGAATGATGAGTAATCTTACCTTCAACTTCGACTATTGTTGAATGATTATCTGCTTGATGGTCATATAATGCTGCATAGGTTTAGGGAGTTTTCCATTCCAAATCCTCCAATGTAACTACTTCTTCTAGGTTATGTAATCCTTTGGGGTTCTCTCTTGATGTGGATAGTCTTTAAGCATGTGGTTTTCTCCACATACCCAACATTGAACTAGTCCTTTTGATCTTATTTATGCTTCTACTGCTGGATTTTTTTCCACTTCATGCTAGTTGACTTTGTTGGAAATTCCTTGGCTTATTTTAAATGGTGGAGGCTTGAATCCACTTTTACTTCAGTTGAATATTCCCCTAGACTTTCATTTCCATGTTGGATAAGCTTCTTATTTTTCTTTTCTTTTCTCATGGAAACACATTTCCATTCAGATGGATTCTTCAAGTGTTGGTGGATTTACAAACTTAATTGTGTCTTTGTAATTATGGGGCAGACTTCCAAGGAAGATTTGAATTTTTACTCTTTCATCTTTGATGTAATTAGCATACCTTAACAATTTCAAAAACTTGTGAATATGTTGCTCCATGGACTTCTATCCCAATTTTAGTTCATTTAACTCCTTCCTCTTTTTATCATAATACCCGACACATAGGTATTTTTCCTTGAAATACATTTTTAAATCTCTCTGAACTTATCCTTCTTTCTTTGATTCCCTTTACTTGAATTAGGTGCTCCCACCAAATTGAAGCTCAACCTTTGAGATTATAAATAGAAATTATGGCCTTTCCATTTCTTGATTCATCATGAATATGAAAATATTTCTTCATTCCAAGAAGCCATGTTTTTATTTCTGGACATGTCCTAATTTATCCATCAAATGTGGGTGGCATTTCCCTTTTGCATTATCCTTGTGGGATCCTTGGACTAGAAGTATGCTTTGGTATACTTATAGAACCTCGAGAATGTTGGACACACTAAGCACACTGAGAGGGGGGGGGGAGTGGGTGAACAATTTGTTAAGCTTTTGTTACTTTTTCAACATTAACAATCATCAATAGCTTATTCAATATTATGCAGAGTACGTTATTATAATTATATCAACAATTATATCTCATCATCACATATCATCATATCGTCATCACCTAGGAAGCATATCAAATTATAATATGCAATATTTTTACGTGGAAACCCAGGCCCTGGGGAAAAAGCCACATAATCCTTTATAATAATAGTTTTCCATCAACAACTCGAAGGAGGAAACAACTGACTTGTTACAATGACTTCAATTTTCCATCTACAATTAGAAGGAGGCTACAACCCCCTAATTTATAGGCTACAACTTGAAGGAATACCTAGCTCCCTAGATTTCCTTGCCCCATCCTGCCACCCTGATATGAAGATAGAAACTGTTGAATCACAACCGCACTGATCTTGCGGACCTACTAACCAACAATTGTACCACACTGCACAACAGTTGTCACTGCTAAACAATGCTCACCAACTATCACTGATGACCACTGTTGTCCACTGACCATTGCACATCAACTCTATCACACTGGTCGTCGGCATATACAATCAATCTACCCAATCTGGATGTACCAATCAAGTTGCACACATTGTCTGACTCAGGCAATCTGAGTCTAACCTAGACTTAATCCACATTAAACCAACTACTCATACAACTCATCCAAATTGAGTTAAGGAAGCTTCTCATGTATCCTACTCAATTGTACCAATGTACTAGTTGCTCGGTACCACTGCTTATAATTTCATCATTGTCATCATTGCATTATTGTTTCTATATATCACTGCATACGTCACTGAGCATATAAAACTATGTATCATCACAAATTACTGGGCATAATTACATCAGTAAGTGTCATATATTACTGAGCATCTAAATCACTGATAACTATGTAAGCATCGTATCATTGTGTAATCGGGCTGAGAATACGTGTAGGCATCATCAACCAACACATTTGACTAAGAAAATTTTCTTGTGTATCTCTGTCCAACTATTGTACCAATTTTTCATATACCCAACCTACTCATCGGATCATTATATCCTCATCTAAGCCTCTTCTGTGTCCAAATGACTTCATATCTTATATTAAATAGGTCTAACATCCATCCAACTAGGCTTATCAAAATGTAATGTGCATCATCATCTGAAGTTTAGCTATTTCCCAAGTATTCAAACAAAAAGAGTCTTCCAGCTTTTATGCATCCAACCAATCATAGACCTCATCAGTACTGAGATCTACCACCAAATATCACACTGCCTTTTCATAGAAGGATATGCTTACTTAAAAAAAAATGAACATACCTTATTCTTAGAAGGTTCAAAAGGTTGAAATTTTAGGATGTTATTGGGTTTGATCTTCCTTCTTAGAGTCTTCATGTATGTCGTTTTTTCCTTACTTATGAATGTGACTTCAACACAATAAACATTTAGGTTTTCACCATAGAAAGCTTCATATCAGTGAAATTTGACTATGATCAGATCATCAACACAGTTGACTGTGGATGCAAGAATGAGATCAAACTTTCTCCCAATACCTTTGACTTTTCCTAAATCATACTTTCATCTCCTTCAACTATTGTTGTCCTGAGAGATGTGTTGTAGCATCCTGAATTATCTTTTGTTGTGACCTAAAGGTAGTGAGGCAACCTCAATCTAGATTCACCCGAAATAAAAAATAATGCTCTTGACTGTAGCTTCACCACTGATATATATATATATATATATATACTTTTAAATTCTTTCTCAATTTCAGAGATTATGACTTGGAGCTATCTCAAGGATGTTGCATACAAACTTCAAACCTTTCGGATGTCTGCAAATAGTTTTGGAACCATTTGCAAATAGTCAAATTCAGTTGCATGATTAGAACCATTTCATATTTTTAATAACAACAAATTCTTATGCATAAAGATATATGTCACACAATCATGTCACTATCTTAGCCAATGCTACAACATTCACCATATATGTTAACTTTCTAGATGCCTTCCATCTCCACCAGAACATTATTAAGAGTGTCTACTACTCCTAACATGTCAACAAAGAGGTTTATTCTAGAAAAGTAGCAATGGAATATTGTACAACACCATAGGATACTTACCCATCACATGCAAGTTAGTAGTACACTGTTCATAAATGCAAACACTCAAACATGCATAATACATTTCCTAAATCTAGGAACACAACTGGACAATATCATTTAAGTAAGTAGATATACAAGAAATGACAATTAAACACTTAAGTTTGTTTGTTTGGTACACTCCCTCTTGGTCCTTGTCTCCTTGCAAGAATTGTTGGAGTCTTTGACAGTGTGCTTTAATCCATTGTCTGATTCTAGCGACCTATGTTTTTCTTGCTCATGATAAAAAATGCCGAGAAAGTATTCTACACCATAAATATCAGTGTCCCTTATTCTTTATCAATCATAACTGCATCTCTTCTTATCCATTGTTGAGATGTATAAGAGATCATTCATCATGGACTGAATCCTTCTAGATCAAAGTACATGTTCCTTATTACTTGAGGAATATTCTCTTGTTCTATTCTTAGTTGGTTCAATGGATCGAACATCTCCATGGGATTCTTCAAAGATGACACATGTGGGATCAAATGGTCCTTGATGGAATCTGCAATAATCTTATTGGCTTTGACTAGGTTCTTCTATGCTTAACTTTGTCCTCATCTCCCTCTGGATATGCAACTTCTCTTTTGACATAGTCTTCCAAGCCATGTTATTTTGTATGCAAAGTAATTTATACTTCTATGCTTAGAGGTTCTTGGCTCCTTCAAGCTTGTGCTCAAGCATGGTACTATTTTTCACCATGATAAATTTAGAACTTCAAATGGAAATAGAGAGAATAGAACTTACCAATGAGATTGCTTCAACTGGATGCTTGCTTCAGTGCTTTTCTAGAAGACTACTTTTGGTAGACCTAGGGTTTGATAAAGAAATCCTAATTTTTCAAGTTCTGAATCTTGAAATTATGTCTAGATAGAAATATTCTTCTCCTTGACGTGAGTTGTTTAATGAGGTCCTTTTCTAAAAAAACTATGGAGGGAAACTTCAAAACTTGATGTCCTAGTTCTTTCCTGCAGTGTCTTACAGTCAAAAATTGAAAATCCACATAGTTAGAAAGTATTTCCATAAGAATATGCACCCTCTTAGGGAGATTTATATGGTCCTCTTTTTTCAACTAATCGATGGAGGGAAGTTTCTGGAACAGGAATCCCCAGTTTCTTCAATTTATTCTGCATAATTGTCTTGTATTAATTTTGTTGTATCTCTGAAATTGACTCTCTTAAAGGTTTGAAACTTCATCCCAAGGTATATTTATCTGTATTCTTTCTAATCCCAAATTTTAGAGAAATATTGGATTCCCCAAGTGGAACCATGCTAATTTTCCCAAGGTGACATGTTTATAGACTAGTTCAATATAGAGAACTTGTACAGACTGTCACATGTCAATGTTTCAACTTATGGGGTCTGAAACTCACGTAATAAAAGATAAAGTATGTGTCCTATATGAAACATCTTACGGAATCATTTTGGATATTCCTATCCCGATATATAAAAATTCTCCCTAGGTCACTTGTTTAAGATTGAATCATGGAAGAGGCAGAAACCCTATTTTGGAGGGATCTTGTAACACCCCATAAACCTAAGGTATAGCAACAAGGAAAATACATACATTTTTTTTATAATATAAAATCATATTTATTTATTTCTATTTTGAATTCATTTTTATTCCATTTCAATGGATATCCCTTCCTATGCATATATGCAATTTCCCTTTTTCTTTTTTCAACCTTTATAAATGCTGAATTAGAATTTCTTTCCTTAATTGTTCCTAATTTTCATTTACATGTTTCATTGATCTTTGCTTTTGTCTCCTAGTTTTGTGTGTGCATTTGTGTTTCCAATTAAAAATTACTTTCTCTATTTTATTTTGTATATGATTTTTGCCATAATGGTACATTTTCCTTTAGTTTATTTCTAACTCATGAATTTATTATTTAGTTAAATATTTCCAACTTTATAGTTCAATAATTACATTTGTTTATCATGGTGATAGCAAGGGTGCCATGACCATATTCATTCCCTTCAAATATCTTGTTTTCCGTGGTAGGGAGTCAGTACGATGGATGATACCATGTTAACTCAGTCTGATCTATGTTGTGGAGAGAATCATGGTTACTGAGGAATAAGCCCAACACCTCATTGCGCGTCCCTCAGTTAATCCTCGTGAGTGACCAAGTCCATGACCTATCCTCGCGGAAACATGCATCTTGTAAGTAAAATCCTCTCTCACTTTTTAACCCGCCGCATGGAAAATAGGTGCTAATTATGTTGGTACTTTCTTCCATACAACCACATCATAATTTTGTGGATTGATTGGAAATCACGATCATGTGTCTACACACATGAAATCCATGTGCATTAATTGTACTATACAATTAATCGAAATATCAATTAAACAAATTATATCACGTGATATCATATCTATACTCAAACTCGAATTCATACGGCATTGACACCACCTTGTATCATTGCGCATTTGGGCCCCTGACACACTGGAAAATTGTCGAAGCATCTACCAATATATTATAACTAACGAAAATTACTTATATCTTTCATTCATGCATTATAAAATCAATACTATCGCATCATATCAATGTATCTACAAAAATCCATTCATTCATGAGTAACCAATGTGACATAACAATAAATATATATTTAAGTCGTTTTAATTCATATTATTAAACTGGGTCATTTGCACTCAAATGCCCTCAACAATAACATATTTTTAACACTGAAATAGTCTGACAAAACAAGGCACTACAATGGTGCATTATAAAATTCCATTTATCCGTGAGTAACCAAATGCATCATCATAATCAAAGCATATATACATGTTGTTTCAGATTATAAAATTTAATTGGGTAATTTGTGGTAAAATTCCCTCAAACAATAATATAGTTTAGTAATAAAAGAGTCTAACAAAATGAGGCACTACATACACCCCCTCTTCAAGAAACTTCGTCTCGAAGTTTTCAAAACAGGTAAGGAAACTGATGGTGCATTTCGGATGCATCCTCCCAAGTAGCTGAGTTGAAACTATAACTATCCCATTGGACTTTTACCTGGTCGACTAAACGACGATGAAGCTATCGAGTTCATCGGTCTAGTATACGGATCGGTTCAGCCATCAAGACCCCATCATCTGATATTTGCAAGTTACTCAAATTTATAACATCAGAAGGATCTGAAATATAATGACGTAAAATAGAAACATGAAAAACATTATGCATACGACTCAATGATGATGGCAATGCAAGACGATAGGCAAACGGTCCCAACTTATAGAGTACAAAAATGGTCCTACAAATCGTGGTGATAATTTAGCTCCTTTCCCAAATTTAATTGAGCTCTTTTGTGGTTTGACCCGTAGAAATACTTTATTACCTACTTCATAACTTCGATCGATTCTATGTGCATCTGCAAAACTCTTTTGTCTATCTTGTGCTTCCTTTAACCATGCACGAATAATTGTTATCTGCTTTTCCATCTCTTGAATTAATTCTAGTCCTACAAGGAATCTATCTTCTAGACGATCCCAACTCAACGGGGTTCTACACGGCCTCCCATATAAAAATTCAAACGGTGCCATATTAATAGAACTTTGATAACTATTGTTGTAAGCAAACTCAACCACTGGTAGATGAACCCCATTGAGTTGGGATCGTATAGAAGATAGAGTCCTTGTAGGACCAGAATTAATTCAAGAGATGGAAGAATAGATGACAACTATTCGTGCACGGTTAAAGGAAGCACAGGATAGACAAAAGAGCTATGCAAATGCACATAAAATCGAACGGAGTTATGAAGTAGGTGATAAAGTATTTCTACGAGTCAGGCCACAAAAAGCTCAATTAAATTTGGGAAAGGAGGTAAATTATCACCACGATTTGTAGGACCATTTTTGATACTCGAGAAATTGGGACTGGTTGCCTATCGACTTGCATTTCCATCATCATTGAGTCGTATGCATAATGTTTTTCATGTTTATGTTTTACATCATTATATTTCAGATCTTTCTCATATTATAAATTTGAGTAACTTGCAGATATCGGACGAGGTCTTGATGGCTGAACCAAGGATCATATCATTTACTAAACTATATTGTTGTATGTAGTGCCCCATTTTGTTATTATCTTTTATTACTAAATGACCCAGTTAAATTTTATAATATGAAACAACATATATATATATGCTTTGATTATGATGATGCATTTGGTTACTCATGGATAAATGTAATTTTATAATGCAGCATTGTAGTTCCTTGTTTTGTCAAACTATTTCAGTGCTAAAAATATGTTATTGTTGAGGGAATTTGAGTGCAAATGAACTGGTTTAATACCATGAATTAAAATGACTTAAATATATATTGATTCTTATGTCAAATTGGTTACTCATGATTGAATGGATTTTTGTAGATAGATTTATATGATGCAATATTATTGATTTTATAATGCATGAATGAAATACATAATTAATTTTCCTTACTTACAATATGTTGGTAGATGTTTTGACAGTTTTCTAGTGTGACAGGGGCCCAAATGCGCAATGATACAAGGTGGTGTCAATGCCGTATGAATTCTAATTTGAGTATAGATATGATATCAGGGGATATAATTTATTTAATTGATATTTCGATTAATTGTATAGTACAATTAATGCACATGGATTTCATGTGTGCATGCACATGATCATGATTTCCAATCAATCCACAAAAGGATGATAAGGTTGTATGGAAGAAAGTACCAACATGATTAGCACCTATTTTTCATGCAGTGGGTTGAAAAGCGAGAGAGACTTTTATTTGCAAGAGACATGTTGTCGTGAGGGTAGGTCACGGGCTCGGTTACTCACGAGGATTAACTAAGGGGCGTGCAATGAGGTGTCGGACTTATTCCTTAGTAACCATGAGTCTCTACACAACGTAGATCGGACTGAGTTAACATGGTCTCAGCCATCGTACTAACACCCACCACGGAAAACGAGATATTTGAAGGGCATGAATATGGTCATGGAACCCTTGATATCACCATGATAAAAAAATGTAATTATTGAACTATAAAATTGGAAATATTTAACTAAATAATAAATTAAAGGAAGTGTACCATTATGGCAAAAATCATATACAAAATAAAATAGAGAAAAGAATTTCTAATTGGAAACACAAATGCACACACAAAACTAGGAGACAAAAGCAAAGATCAAGGAAACATGTAAATGAAAATTAGAAATAATTAAGGAAAAAAATTCTAAATCAGCATTTAGAAAGGTTGAGAAAAGAAAAAAGGAAATTGCATATATGCATATGAAAGGAAATCCATTGAAATGGAATAAAAATGAATTCAAAATAGAAATAAATCAATATGATTTTATATTATAAAAAAATGTATTTTCCTTGTTACTAGAAATAAATACAACGTATCAGAGCATGGGTCTAACTCTAGGACCTTAGGGCTCATTGTTCTTTAAGTTATTTTTTATTTATTTTCTATGTAGTGTTTGGAAACTAATGCATGACTTACTCACCTTGCAAATTCAAGAAGCGTGGATGTCAGGGGAAGAAGAGGAAGGAGAGGTAGAGGGGCTAGGGGATGTAGTGCACACCCTTCTTTGCAACCTTCACCTCCATGTTCTCCACCATCAGTGGAAGAAATGACCCATATACCTGTAGGTTAAGTGATGAATATGATGCGTTCATTCCAGTGAATTTCTGATGCATTAATTAGTAGGATAGACCGAGAGAATAGAGATTCCTCAGCACCCGCAGAAGGATCACAACAACCACCGAAGGAATGTGCTCAAAGAGAACTTGAGAAAGTGAAATTTCCACAATTTTGGGGTGCACCTAATGGCATTGCAGCCAAGGCATGGCTCGAGAACATATCCATGTGCTTTGCATTGTGTGATTATACTTCAAACATGAAAGTGTGCATCGCTATATTGCAACTCAAGGGAAGTGCATTGCTATGGTGGATGACCTTGTTACCACAACTTGGAATTGAAATAACAGAGGTCTCTTGGGAAATATTTGAAGAGTGTTTTCATGAACGTTACCTATCTGAAGAGTTTATTGAAAGGCAATTGAATGAATTCAACTCCTTGAGACAAGGAGGTCAATCAATCCGAGAGTATGAATCTAAATTCATGGAGCTATTGAGATATGCTCCACATTTGACTACAAAGAAGTTACAAGTTAATAAATTTGTGTATCGACTTAACTTCAACATCAAGGAAAAATTACGCATTTTAATGCCACATACCTTGCATGAAGCAGTGAAAAAATCTATCATAGTTGAGGAAGATCTTGTAGGAGGTGGGAAGTCTCGACCACCTCGATCTTCAGGAGCAGTGGTATAGAGACCTGGAGTGCAGTCAGCTAGTGCTTCGAGACCAGTGACCTGAAGTCGAGATTCATTTAAGATTCCCACAACGGGGAGTTAGAGACATGCAACCGGTGGAAAGAGACCATAATATAGGCCACCAATAGTGCAATCACAATATCATAGTGGAAATCTAGTAGTGCAACACCCCCAGTATAGTAGTGGATCTACTTTTACTCAATTGAATGTCCAGAGGAAGGCCCCGAAATGGGGGTGTTGGACTTGTGGAGGACCACATTTCTAGAGAGATTGTCCGTAAGACAAGAAATATTCTAGTTAAGGAAAGAGACAGACTATAGTTGGAGATGTGGGAAAGGCACACTGAATTCATGCCGCAGTCAACAACCTCTAGGAAGAACATCAGTCCACCGTGTTAGAGACGACAGGTAAAATAAATGGTATGAAATTCTCTCTTTTAGTAGACCCAAGAGCAACTAAAAGTTTTATTTCTTATGAAGCATTGTCTATATGTAAGGTGATGGCAATCAAGCAAGATGATTTCGACGTAGTCAAAATGGCTTCAAGTATTACTCAAGGAGTAGGAGAATTGGTAAAGGATTGTGAAGTAGACTAGGGTGTGTGCGTTATAAGAGTATCCCTTTATGTTATGGCCTTAGGATCATATGATGTTATCTTAGGGATGGACTGGTTAGAAACCCATTCAGTTGTGTTAGACTGGAAGGAGAAAAATATATTGTTTATAGATGATTTTAGGCATAAGAGAATCCTAATAGGGACTAAAAGAGGTGTATCATTAAGGTTTATTTCAGCATTGCAATTGAAGAAAATTATGCGTAAGGGATGTGAGTTGTATGCAGTTGTAGTAATGAATAACAAGAAAGACACTGCTGATGTAAGTCAACATCCCATACTATCCCAGTTCTCTAATGTATTCCCTGAAGAATTACCAGGATTACCCCCTAAGAGGGATTTTGAGTTCACTATCGAACTTAAGCCAGGAACCGAACCTATATCTAGAGTACCCTATCATATGACGACACCAAAGTTACAAGAATTGCATATACAACTCCAAGAGATTTTAGATTTAGGTTTCATTCACCCTAGTATATCACCTTGGGGAGCACCGATGATATTCGTGAAGAAGAAGGATGGTTCATGGAGACTTTGCATTGACTATTGTCAACTGAATAAAGCAACAATAAGGAATCGATACCCCTTACCAAGAATTGACGACCTATTTGATCAGATGAAAGGGGTAACGGTATTTTCAAAAATAGATCTAAGGTCGGGATATCATCAACTAAGAATTAGAGAAGAAGACGTACCAAAGACTTCATTTAAGACACAATATGGGCATTTCGAGTTTGTCGTAGTACCATTTGGGTTCACGAATGCACTTGGAGTTTTCATGAACTTGATGAACAATGTATTTAGAGAGTACTTGGATAAATTCATGCAAGTGTTTTTAGATGATATCCTTATTTACTCAAGGATGGAAGAAGAGCACAAAGAGCATTTAAGACTTTTGTTGCAATGTTTGAGAGAGTGCAAGCTATATGCTAAACTATCAAAGTGTTCCTTTTTCTAGTCAAAGATTCATTATTTAGGACATGTTATAACTGGGGATGGAATAGTGGTGGATCACACAAAGATTGACGCCATTCTTGAATGGGCATCACCGAAAAATGTGCATGAGGTGCGTAGTTTTATGGGATTAGCAAGGTATTATAGAAGATTTCTAGAAGGATTCTAAAAAAATGCAAGCCCAATTACAGAGTTACAGAAGAAGAAGAACAAGTTCTTATGGACAGAACGATGTGAGGAGGCATTCACAAAGCTTAAGAAGTTGTTGACGACAGCTCCAGTTCTTAAGGCACCAGATATGGATCAATATTTCTTAGTGTGTACAGATGCATTGAAAGAAGGTCTAGGGGGTGTTTTGATGCAAGAAGGTAGGGTGATAGCTTGTTCTTCAAGGAAACTTAGACCTCATGAGGAGAACTATGCAACGCATGATTTAGAGCTTGTTGTTGTAGTTTATGCTTTGCGTTTATGGAGACATTATCTGGTAGGAAGGAAATTTGAGTTAAAGACAGATCACCATGGGTTACAATATATTTTTACCCAAAGCAACCTCAATGCTAGGCAGAGGAGGTGGTCTGAATTAATGAGCAAATTTGATTTTGAAATATCGTACATCAAGGGGACGATGAATAAGGTGGAGGATGCTCTAAGTCGAAGGCCCCGTATCTTTTCTAGAGTGCCCTTAAAGAAAAATTTATGGGAAAAGATATTGAAATTACAATTGGAAGATGAGTGGTATAAAGAGGTTAAGACCGAGTTAGAAAATGAGGTAACGGAAATCCCAAAGTATGAAGGGTATGTGTTTGAGGAAGATGGACTATTGCGATATAACAAGAGAATTTATGTACCATCCAATGAAGAAGTTCGAGATTTGATCTTGTCAAAGGCTCAGAGGGCTGTGTATATGGCTCATCTTGGGGTTAATAAGATGTATGCAAATTTAAAACCGTTATTTTATTGGAGCGGAATGAAGAAAAATGTAGTTATCTTTGTGACAAGATGCCTAGAATATCAATTGGTCAAGGCTGAACATAGGCATCCAACGGGATTACTACAACCACATGTAATCCCAGAGTCAAAATGGGAAGTTATATCAATGGATTTTATAGTTGGGTTACCAATAACAACAAGAAGACATGACTCTATTTTTGTGGTCGTAGATACTTTAAAAAAGAGTGCGCATTTTGTGCCTGTAAAGACTACCTATCAAGCACCACATATTGCAAAAATATTTATAAATGAAGTTGTGAGGTTACATGGTGTACCCTGCAAGATAATTTCAGATAGAGGGTCAGTGTTTATTGGAATATTTTGGACAAGTTTCCAAGGAGCTTTGGGGACACAACTAAATTCTAGTACAACATATCACCCTGAGACGGATGGCACATAAAGGGTGAACCAGATCTTGGAAGACATGTTACCTATGTATGTGATGGATCTCTCATGATTGGGAATTGATCAACATTTGTGGGAACCCGACGCAGATTGTGGTGCGGCATCTTCAGAAAGAGCTTGGCACGAATCTGCACAAAGAAACCCAGGTTTTTATGCATTGTCAATTTGTTATTATAAATTCGTTTTTGCAGTGTGTTGTCCGCCGATTACACACCAGCAGCAGAAATATTCCGAAAGTTGTCTCCTCACTTGAGAAAGTGGGAGAGGTGTGACCTTGGGGGCAAGCACAGAGCTAGGTACTATCACCTACTCCTAGCTCCTTCGTTTAGGTTAACTCCTAACGAAGCCAAGGGGGGTAGTCCCTAACAAAGAGTTTTCTATGGCTCAATGTTTTAAGTTAATTTTTAGATGTTTTTGGATACGGATGGGTGTTGTTTAGGAGTTACTGTGATTTAAAATGATTAATATTAGGGGGATGATGATTAATCAAAGCAATCCACGTTGCTAACAAGAGATCACACAGATAAGAAAAGATTCCAAACTTATAACTTAAGCATTCAAATATAATCAATTGAAATGGCCCATCGACAGTTGATCAAGATAGAAAATTAATCAAATATAACAAAGGACCAGTGCCTTATGGAGTCAAATAAATGTGTGAAATAAAGTCTAGGAATCAAGCTAGTGAGTATTAGGTTTTGCAAGTGCTCTTGGTAGATTTTAAAAGTTTTTGATAGTGGTCTTGCTTAGAGTGTCAAAAAAAGTTTGTCAAAGCCAGGAGACTCTTCTAAGTTCCCTCCGTTGAAGACATGTCGGGCCTGCCCAGTATCCCAGGCTGGTATCGCTAAGATTGACCAGCTAGCCGAGAATCTAAAATAGCGGGAGGTTCCGGTGCCTCTACTAGGAAGTACTTTGGAAGAATCCTTACAATGCCGGTGCGTTGGTTACTGGTGTTTAAGTATTATTAAATTACTCTTGTAGGGTTTAAAGATCCAGTGCTGTTTCTGGGTATTCTGATATGGGATCGGTCAGACCATACTCCGACAAGGAGGGGAGGGAGTTAATTAATTAAAAGGGGTGTGTGTGTTGAAGGTTTTATTAAGTTAATTAATTAAGACTCTCCGACAGAGAGCACTCTTGACCTTGTCTTATGATAGTGGTTCAAGAGACTTAGCTAATCTAGATGAGACTAATGCAGGGATTATGCAAACCTAGGATGCTCTCTGATAGAGAGTGCTCTTGACTTGTGTTTTTGCAAGTTCAAGAGTCTTAATTAAGAGTTAATTGATTAAACAATGTGAATAAAAAAACAAAGATAACTTATTAAACTCTTCGACAGAGAGCACTCTTGATCCACCTTATGGTGTGATTCAAGAGATTCAAGTAGTTGATTTACTTAGAAAGATAAACAATTTAAAAGAGTAATCAAATTAATTAATGGATTAAAAGTGATGGATTAACAATTAATATTCTAAGCATAAGATGCAAATGATGATGAAAACAAGCACATCTAATCTAAGCATGTAAAAGATGGACACAACACAATCCTCCCCAAATGGGGGAGGATGGGAGTGGGGACTTAAAAACCCCACTCAAACAAAAGATGCTTTATTAAAATTATACAAATTGCCTTTAGGAATTTAATCCTTGAAAGGACTTTCAAAGGAAAGTATACAACTCTATTATTATTGAAACTTGCGTAAAAATGAGAGTGATTTACTTTTACTTGGAGCTTTTCTTGAAACTTTCCAAAAGGGAAAAGAAGAATTTTGAATGAGAGCTAAAGAACAAGGCAAACGAAGACTGAAATAAAAGGAAGCGGAGGGGAAGAAAGAGGGAAGGCAAAGAGGAAGTCAAAAACAAGAAAATGGAGGAATAGGACAACGAACTAAGAAGTTAAGGGATGAACAAAATTGAAGAAAACGAGACAGCGAACAATGAAATAAGTGGCTGTCATAAAAAGTGCAAAATGGGACAGCAAACCATGAAATAAGTGGCTGTCATAAAAAGTGCAAAATGGGACAGTGAACCATGAAATAAGTGGCTGTCATAAAAAGTGCAAAACGGGACCGCGAACAAAAAGTAAAAGAAATGACAAAAAAACAAGGTTAAAGGAAGCCCAAAAACTAGGGAAAAAAGAGGCAAACAACGGAAGAAAGCTAGGGCACACTAGGGCTGTCCAAAATGGAAAAAATGGATGGTAAAAGAGAGAAAAAACGGGGCAGCTATGAAGAAAAAGTGAGAAAAGGCAAACAAGTCAAGGAGGAAAGGGGCTAGCAGGCAAGGAAACAAAAGAAGTCAAGGAGCAAAGAGAGAACTAGAGGAAGGAAGTTCGGTAACCAAGAAGTATTTAAATTTATGAAAGAATTTGAGATGGAACTTTGGAGGAAGATCTCCTTGTTTTTTCCTCTTGGAAAAAGCCAAACTCTCTGTAGGTCCTGAAAGTCAACAATGTTAGAAGGTTCTTATGATGATGGAGATGAGTTTGATGCAGCTGAGCTCGTACCCTTCTCCAAATGGCGAGATCTGTAAAGACAATCCAACTTGATACCCAGTGAGATCAAACAATAAAAAATAGTATGCTAGGAATATGCAAATCAAGATCAATACTTCATATAACTGAATATTTGTACCCATCTAGCCTTATGATAAACTTTGCATAATAAACCAACTTGACAACAGCAAATGGTAAATCTTATGTTCTAATAATAGACTTCTAAAGCTAGTTGTTTGATTCAACACATAAATAACAAATTGAAAGCATGGAAAGAGATCACCTCATACAACACATCCAGCAATGAAGAGACAATCCTGTAGACCTCCAAAGTCGAAAAGTTTTATTCAATAATATAATGATTACAATTTTTTGCAAAGTTTCTATGCCCAAAAGTTTGCAAGGCGCCCCCACTCCAAACCTGTGCACTGAAAACAAGCCAAGGATGAGGCCACACGGGTGAGTCTGGATGTAGGTAAGCTCATCCTTTAGGTCTGGCAGGAGCTTAAGCTAGGTTTGGGAAGCCCACTGATGGTGTAAGCTTTAGTCTTCACCTCGATCAAATCACCAGACCAATGAGAGCTCTCCATCTCATCTTTAGCTAGAGATGACATGTCTGATAACTGATAATAAATTAATTTCTCTCATAATGATGACTGAAGCTGAGTTATGATAACTCCAATCATCATAAGTGTTCCATGAGATGTCATTTAGCCTTTTATTTTACTGAATTTGGATTAATTTGGAGAGTTTTAGTTTTCTTCAAAATAATCATTTTTTTAATAAAAATCATTTTTTTACTCAAAACTGACTTTTTTGAGTAAAAAGGCATTATGTGTCCCATTGCTGATCTGAAAGTTGGCTCTGACTAGCTGGTTGATCAAGAATGATTTTTGGTTTAGGGTTAGAGCCTTCAATCACTGAATTTTGAGTCCGAATCACGAACGGGTTTTTTCCATTTAATTTATGGAAAAATTAACCCAAAAAACTTAGGAAAAGTAATTAAAAATTAAAAAAAATTAAAAAAAATTAAAAAAAATTTCACTGTTCGAAAAAGATTTTTTTGAATTTTTTTTATGTGTCCAGATAACTTAGGACATGACCATGATCTATATAAATAATGCCTAGTAGGCTTATAACACTCAGTTGGGCTCTAATAAACCCCCAAGGCCCAGAATTCAACATCGGGCATTCCGGCTTTGGAGGAATCAGGAGAAAACCTCGTCAATTATACTCGGCTGAAGGCAGAGCATAATTGTCAGGGGCAAAAAACTCGCTGGAATACCCTATTTGAGATTCTACGTCTCAGGAGACTGAACCACTCAAAAATATCCTACTAGAACATTTTATTACAAACCCCGCAGGGCCATGGTCAAAATTATTCAAATAAAAAGGTGACTAGCCAATATTGGCTAGACAAGCAGACGGATCGACTGATACACTAGAATCAGACTTTGAACAAGTTTTTCAATCAGTGGCTCCTCAGGTAACCCAATTTATGGTACAAAAAGTTGGATAACATCTGGCTCCAACTGCGGGACGTGTGCTCGATCTAGTCTCTTATGCAAGGAGAGCATACGAGAACCCTAGAATCTCTGGTTTCCATATCATGTGAAAACATCTCAACTTGACAAGAAAACCTTAGTAGCACAAGTTTTATGAAAAAGAGCCAATGATCCAAAAGTTGCTTTATTCAAAGAAAAAACTTCACTAAAAAATTTATTTATTTCTAAGTACATAAAGAAAATGCTAAAGTAAACACTCAATTTAAGGAGCCTATTTTCCTACTCTAAGCATGATACACAAAAGGTTAGGTGTAATCATAAATCCAATGTAACCACCTAAGCATTTTATTAATATAAAAAGGTTTTGCCTTGTCTTTGGTTACCAGCCAAAGTAAGGACACAATTTCCAGAAAATGCATTACTACATGATGATCCAGAATGGGCAGGCTGGATGGGGAATCATAGGCATGAATAATGTTGTCAAACTTCTTCCCAAACTGGTAGGTGATCGCGTAGGCTGCTTCTACCCATGACTGGATAACGCTGATATACAAATTGAGATGATGCGGCAGGTCGACTACTCCATCATGCTGATCATCAAGGATTATCAAATAATAACTCGTTGTATAAGCCCCAAGCTGCTCGAAAGCATAAGGAGCATCTATATGTGAAGACAATGGTTGAGAAAAAACTTCAACTAGTTGTATCCCATCTGACTCTTCACCGCACTGCTTCTCCAATTCCTTATTACAGATACTCAGATACAATTATGACTGATCATAGGAAAACTCCAACTGCTCTTCTTTATAAGTCTTAGAATAACAACTCCCCATGCTGGACACATCATAGATGAGATTCTCAAAAATATTTTCAAAAGTATCATAGGTTGGATTTTCAATAAAAGTCCAATAGTCATCATCACCATCTATGTCGGATATGAGAGATGCCTCATCACTGGTATCAAGTCCCTGGCTACACTCCTCATTCTGCTCAAAACAATCTTCTTCAAAAAGTTGGGTTTCAAAGATATCACATGAGACCTAACTTTCCAAATATTTGTCATCCGGTGGAGAGCATGGAGGACTCTCATCACATGAAACTTCTAAGATTGGATTTTCAATTAAAGTCTCGTAGTTGTCATCCATCTCAGAAGAAAGGGGTTCTTCCTCACTTGTATCAAATTCCTGGCTATATCCCTCCTCATTATCATAGTCATCTTCTTCAGAAAAAAGGTCACAAGGTAGTAAACCTTCCAAACTATCATCATTATGCTCATTAGTAGGATTAGTGCTAAAGTTTTTAGTGAGGTTATCCAATTGTTGATTATAATCTTCGACCTGACCCCAGGTTTTTGTGGTGACAGGATGGAGCTGTCCAACTGTGTTAATGTACTTAGGCTCTCTTGAATATTGTTTTGCCTCTCTCCAACTTTCTCCGGAAATATCATGCATGCCATCTACATAGTTTATGTACTCAGGCTCGCTTGATGATTCTTTAGGACCAAAACCCTCTAGAAAACCATGCTCCTGAATATAGCATGCATAATAGCAGGAAGATTCTTCATGAAGGTCTTCAACTGCCCTACAAAATGGCATGTAAGTTTCAACCACATTAGTGGCCTCTGCTCATGGTTGGGGTTCTTTCTCTGCCATGTTGGTTTTGCAGGGAAAGCTCTAGCAGGTGGCGGAGGTTGAGTTCTTTCCATTGTAATCACCCTATTTTGAATCTCCTTCAATTGTACTAAGTGTTTCTGTTCTGCTTCCTCCATATTTTTCTTCATCTCCCTTTTCATTTCAATCTTTTGTTTTTCGTAGTCATCTTTCATAGCTGCTAAAGGATCCTTGTCTTTAGGTTCACTAATTTTTAAAGGAGTTGAAGACCTTGAATAACCCTGGAGGTTAGATTCACTAGATGGTTGCATACTCTTATCAATTTTAATGGCCAAATTTTGAGCCTGAAGTAATGTGGTTGGCTCCTTGTCTCTAATCTGGTACTGGATCTTGCCACTTAATGCTTCAATGTAATAATCCAAAGTGGAAGCTACAGGAGGAGCATAAGTAGCAGGGATGGAATTTGATAACTTTGTGAACCTATCGTTGAATTCATCCATGGTTTCCATATCAGACTTCTTTATGCTGGTCAAAGCCGCTACTAGATGTCTAGGCTCCTTTCTGCTGCCAAACTATTCAAGGAAAGCAGCCTTGAAGTTTGCTAAGGTGGCGAAAGAATTGTCCCGCAAATTATCGTACCAGTTGCCAGCCTTGCCATCCAAAGACAAGGAAAACAAGGTCATGTAAACATCTTCATGCCTATCGGTACCCCTGACATGGGCACCACAGTGTCTGGTGAAATTCTTGATATGCTGCTCAGCAAAGAGGGAGGCATCGGTGCCATTATATGTCGTAAGCTTGTCGATAGCCTTGTCAAGGATATCATGAGGATGACCTGCTATCTGAGCAAAGTTGAGTTGAGTAAAAAACTCACCCATTGGATTAAGGAAACATTTATTATTTTGCAAATTTTCTAAGTTTTCTGGAAATAAAAGATGGATGTCTGAAACAGACTGAGATCCAAGTTCTGCAAGGATCCCGTGAGAAGATAGTTTGTTTAATCTCCTCCTTAAGACCTTTTCGGGGTCAGGGATGAAATCGACCAAACCTACAAAGTTTTTTCTAGTAGAATACCTTGAGGTGTTAACTGACAGTGGAGTCGCCAGGTGGACTTAAGTCTAATTTTAGAGAGTGATTGGACTAAAAATCTACCAAAAAGGATAAAAAGGTAAAAAACTAAAAGAAACAAAGGTCATCCAGGAACAAAAAGATTTGTCCCCGGCAACGACGCCAAGAGATGTTGTCCGCCGATTGCACACCAGCAGAAAAAATCTTCCGAAAGCTATCTCGTCACTTGAGAAAGTGGGAGAGGTGTGACCTTGGGAGCAAGCACAGAGCTAGGTACTGTCACCTACTCTTAGCTCCTCCATTTAGGCTAACTCCTAACGAAGCCAAGGGAGGTAGTCCCTAACAAAGAGTTTTCTATGGCTCAATGTTTTAAGTTAATTTTTAGATGTTTTTGGATGCAGATGAGTGTTGTTTAGGAGTTACTGTGATTTAAAATGATTAATATTAGGGGGATGATGATTAATCAAAACAATCCACGTTGCTAACAAGAGATCACACAGATAAGCAAAGATTCCAAACTTATAACTTAAGCATTCAAATATAATCAATTGAAATGGCCCATAGACAGTTGATCAAGATAGAAAATTAATCAAATATAACAAAGGACCAGTGCCTTATGGAGTCAAATAAATGTGTGAAATAAAGTCTAGGAATCAAGCTAGTGAGTATTAGGTTTTGCAAGTGCTCTTGGTAGATTTTAAAAGTTTTTGATAGTGGTCTTGCTTAGAGTGTTAACAAAATTTTGTCAAAACCAGGAGACTCTTCTAAGTTCCCTCCGTTGAAGACATGTCGGGCCCGCCCAGTATCCCAGGCTGGTATCGCTAAGATTGACGAACTAGCTGAGAATCTAAGACAGCGGGAGGTTTCGACGCCTCTACTAGGAAGTACTTTGGAAGAATCCCTACAATGCCGGTGCGTTGGTTACGGGTGTTTAAGTATTATTAAATTACTCTTGTAGGGTTTAAAGATCCAGTGCCGTTTCTGGGTATTCCGATCTGGGATCGGTCAGACCATACTCCGACAAGGAGGGGAGGGAGTTAATTAATTAAAAGGGGTGTGTGTGTTGAAGGTTTTATTAAGTTGATTAATTAATACTCTCCGACAGAGAGCGCTCTTGACCCCGTCTTATGACAGTGGTTCAAGAGACTTAGCTAATCTAGATGAGACTAATGCAGGGATTATGCAAACCTAGGATGCTCTCCGATAGAGAGTGCTCTTGACTTGTGTTTTTGCAAGTTCAAGAGTCTTACTTAAGAGTTAATTGATTAAACAATGTGAATAAAAAAACAAAGATGACTTATTAAACTCTCTGACAGAGAGCACTCTTGATCCACCTTATGGTGTGATTCAAGAGATTCAAGCAGTTGATTTACTTAGAAAGATAAACAATTTAAAAGTGTAATCAAATTAATTAATGAATTAGAAGTGATGGATTAACAATTAATATTCTAAGCATAAGATGCAAATGATGATGAAAACAAGCACATCTAATCTAAGAATGTAAAAGATGGATGCAACACAATCCTCCCCAAATGGGGGAGGATGGGAGTGGGGACTTAAAAACCCCACTCAAACAAAATATGCTTTATTAAAATTATACACATTGCCTTTAGGAATTTAATCCTTGAAAGGACTTTCAAAGGAAAGTATACAACTCTATTATTATTGAAACTTGCGTAAAAAGGAGAGTGATTTACTTTTACTTGGAGGTCTTCTTGAAACTTTCCAAAAGGGAAAAGAAGAAGTTTGAATGAGAGCAAAAGAACAAGGCAAAAGAAGACTGAAATAAAAGAAAGCAGAGGGGAAGAAAGAGGAAAGGCAAAGAGGAAGTCAAAAACAAGAAAAATGAGGAATAGGACAACGAACTTGTTAGAATATAATCCGTCGGGATTATATTATGTAAATAAATAAATAAATAGTTATGTAGGAAGCTGAACAGTTACATAGGAAGGTGAAGCTCAACCACCTCCTGTAATGTATAAATGAATGCATTAGCAATGGAATAATATTGAATCAGGAGTTATACCTAACAAGTGGTATCATATCTTGGCTATTAGCCATAACTCCTGCTTGCTACATTTCAGTCCTGGCATTCTGCTTGCCAGTCCATTGCCAGACTGTCTGCTTCGCCAGTCTGCCCTCTGCTCTTCCCTCCTACTAGCCTACGAGCATTTAATTGTATGCGGTATGCTGCAATGAGTCTAATTTGAGATATGAGAAACGTTGTAATACCTAACCCTAATTTATAGATGCGATCTCTGTGCTTGAAGAGTGCTACGATTTCTGTGCTTGGAAACCCTAATTTTTGCAGGCCACCTCTTCATTCCCCATCGCTCCATTATTTGTTGATATTGCTGCGTACGTTGGAGATTACTCTCTGCTGCGTACGTTGGAGACTGCTCTCTTCTTAATCTGATATCCTGGTACATCGATTCGTACAATGAAACAAATTTCTTGAATTTGAAACTGCCATCCTCGCTGGTAGACAGCGGGCCAACGATTGCTTCCACATCTTTATCTGACATCTCTATTCCGAGTTTGTTTAAGAATCCATGGATCTCCTCGAATGTGAGCTTCTTGTCCTTATTTGCATCGACTGTATCATAAATTCTTCGGCGAGCCACAGTTTTAATGGGTGAGTCGTCTGATTTACTGCCAGTATCGGAATTATCATTTGAATGTGATTCACAGCACAGGTAAGCTGAAGGATTGTTGCCTTCGCTGTATTTACATCGTTTTCTAGAGTATTGAGACATGAATATGATCAGCAGGTTTGCAAACATATATGTTGCTGTGTGAAAGAGTTGCTGTGTGAAAGAGTTTCTTTGTGAAAGAATTTTGGCATCATTCCTTTGCGTGGAGGTAAATGCATAAACCCTATTTTTTCCCTAGTTTTATGCGTGAAGCTGGACACACATCACCTGCGTGAAGCCTGCGTTGAAAACTGTGTTGAGGCTGCGTTGAAGGCTCATTCCTTTTTTCCATTTGCGTGGAGACTGTTTGAAGAGACTGCTATCTGCGTGGATGTTGCGAGTTACTAGAGCTTAAAGAACTGTGTTGGAGCTTGAAGAATGGTGTCCGTTGATGCGTTCTGGCTGCATATCAAATGGTTGTTGTGACCTCTGCGTTGACATTGTCTGCGTTGAACCACTGCATGCATTGAGGCTGTGTTGGAGGTAAAACTTTGGTGAAGATTGGGAATACCTAACCCTAAATTTACCCTAGACTACTTCCTGCGTGAAGTGACTGATATTATGTTGAATATTGAAGAATAATGTATGCTGACTGATATATCATACATTGAAGAATCTTGTGAAATCTATACGTTGTTTTGTTGGTGTTGATTGCATTGAGACTGCTCATGCAATTGGGAATATTGCCACTGAGCAATTTTTCTGCTGCTGCAAGTTCTTGAAGCTGCCTGCGTGGAGTCTTTTTGGGTGTGTTGACCAAAGAACTCATTTTTCTGGGTGCTGCTTGGTGAGAACTTATTGACAGCATATTTTCTCTGTAAATGAACTTATTGTAAATCACCTTGGCAGAGACTGTAGACCTGCAAGGTTATTGTTTTTCTCTTTGTCATATTAAGATCAATATTGTAAATTCAACTAACAGCTGTAAAATATGCAATGTATAGCATCTATTGTTGGTGATATCCTCACTGATAAGGAAACATATCCAAAATGGTCTAGAAAGATCAAGAAATCAAGTGATCCTGTCGAAGAATCCCTTGGCTTTGTTCAGAAAACAAAGAATCGTTTCAAAGACCCTTCCAAGGGAGATTGCAACAAGAGAGGACGAGGAAGAAGAAACTTCAGAGGCAGAGGGGGCAGAAACAATAGATCGGATTTGCAGTGCATGAGTTGCGGAAAGACTGGGCACACATCAGATCAGTGTTGGGCTTCATGGGACTCCATCAAAGACAAACATAACCAGAAGAAAGATGACCAAGATGCTAGTAAATCTTCTTATTCTTGTATTGTTGCACATTGTAATCTTGGAATTAATGAAATGGCTTCACTTTCATCTTACAAAGATTGTTGGCTGCTTGATACTGGTGCAACATCACACATGACATTTAGAAAAGACTGTTTTGAAGAACTTAATGAAACAATAGATGGCATAGTGTACTTTGCAGATAAGTCAAGTCTTAAAACAAAGGGAATGGGCACCATTCGACTGAAGATGCCTGGATTCCTTGATTTCTTGTTGAAGAATGTCCTTTATCTTCCAGAGTTGCAGAGAAGCCTGCTGTCCTTGGTGGAGATTCAACAGCGAGGCCATTCCATCCACATGTTTGATGGACTCGTTGAAATAAGAAAGTCATCATGACTGGATACGAAGATGGGAACCTACTGAAAA
>LPNX010072239.1:144433-180456 GCA_001517045.1 Pseudotsuga menziesii | reverse complement strand
GACAGGGAACAATGAGAGCTATATATCATCCATAAAGAAATATTTGAAAAAGATCTTTGAAATGACAGATATGGGACATCTCCACTATTACTTAGGAATTTAAGTCACTCAACATCCTAAGTACATATTCCTATCTCTGAAAAAATATGTTGGAGAACCACTAAACAAATTTTGCATGACAGAATGCAACCCTATATCTACTCCAATGGAACAGAAAATGAAGCTCACATCAAGCGAAGGAAAAGAATTTGAGGATGCGACCAAGTATCAACAACTTGTAGGAAGTCTTATCTACCTTACAACAACTAGACCAGATATTTCTTATGTTGTTGGCATACTTTCAAGGTTCATGCATAAACCTTGTGAAGGACACTGATCAGCTGCAAAAAGAGTTCTAAGATACTTGAAGGGGACTCAAGACATTGGACTCAAGTACTCTAAAGTGGATGACTTCAAACTTATTGGGTACTCAGACTCAGATTTTGATAGCGATAAGGAGACATGAGTATCAACTTCTAGATACACTATGAGTCTTGGATCAGTGGCTGTCTCATGGAGATCACGCAAACAATCAGTTCCAACAGATTCAACAACAGAAGCAGAATATGTGGCTGCAGCTGAAGCAACGAAAGAAATAGTATGGCTCAAGAAGATACTTGAAGATTTGCAAGAAAAACAAGAAAATTCCACTCCATTATTGGTCGACAATACTTCTGCAATCAAGCTGGCTAAGAATCCTAGATTCCATGGTCGAACCAAACACATCAACACAAATTATCATTTGATTTGACATCATGTAGAGACCAAGAGAGTCCATTTTCGACATTGTTCCACAAATGATCAAGTTGCAGACATCTTCACCAAAGCGCTTGGACGAGAAAAATTTGAAAGATTCAGAAACATGCTCGGACTTACGAACACCCCTTCGGATTAAGAGGGGGATTGTTAGAATATAATCCGTCGGGATTATATTATGTAAATAAATAAATAAATAGTTATGTAGGAAGCTGAACATTTACATAGGAAGGTGAAGCTCAACCACCGCCTGTAATGTTTAAATGAATGCATTAGCAATGGAATAATATTGAATCGGGATTTATACCTAACAGAACTAAGAAGTTAAGGGATGAACAAAATTGAAGAAAACAGGACAACGAACCATGAAATAAGTGGCTGTCATAAAAAGTGCAAAACGGGACAACGAACCATGAAATAAGTGGTTGTCATAAAAGGTGCAAAATGGGACAGCAAACCATGAAATAAGTGGCTGTCATAAAAAGTGCAAAACGGGACAGCAAACAAAAAGTAAAAGAAATGACAAAAAAACAAGGAAGCCCAAAAACTAGGGCAAAAAGAGGCAAACAACGGAAGAAAGCTAGGGCACACTAGGGCTGTCCAAAATGGAAAAAATGAATGGTAAAAGAGAAAAAACAGGGCAGCGATGAAGACAAAGTGAGAAAAGGAAAATAAGTCAAGGAGGAAAAGGGCTAGCAAGCAAGTAAACAAAAGAAGTCAAGGAGCAAAAGGAGAACTAGAGGAAGGAAGTTTGGTAACCAAGAAGTATTTAAATTTATGAAAGAATTTGATATGGAACTTTGGAGGAAGATCTCCTTGTTTTTTCCTTTTGGAAAAAGTCAAACTCTCTGTAGGTCCTTAAAGTCAACAATGTTAGAAGGTTCTTATGATGATGGAGATGAGTTTGGTGCAGCTGAGCTCGCACCCTTCTCCAAATGGCGAGATCTGTAAAGACAATCCAACTTGATACCCAGTGAGATCAAACAATAAAAACTAGTATGCTAGGAATATGGAAATCAAGATCAATACTTCATATAACTGAATATTTGTACCCATCTAGATTATGATAAACTTTGCATAATAAACCAACTTGACAACAGCAAATGGTAAATCTTATGTTCTAATAATAGACTTCTAAAGCTAGTTGTTTGATTCAACACATAAATAACAAATTGAAAGCATGGAAAGAGATCACCTCATACAACACATCCACCAATGAAGAGACAATCCTATAGACCTCCAAAGTCAAAAAGTTTTATTCAATAATATAATGATTACAATTTTTTGCAGAGTTTCTATGCCCAAAAGTCCATCATAATAGAGTTGAAAGAGCCTCTATTTAACAAATGAGAGAATGCTAAAACCCTAAAACCAAAAAACCAACTTTAACCAGCTTAGCCATCTAACAAAGAGCCCATACCTAAATCGAAGAACCGAGAGTGAGGGGAGGCCTCCACCCAGGCAAGGGGCCCCCACTCCAAACCTGTGCATTGAAAACAAGCCAAGGATGAGGCCACACGTGTGAGTCTGGATGTAGGTAAGATCACCCTTTAGGTCTGGCAGGAGCCTGACCTAGGTTTGGGAAGCCCACTGATGGTGTAAGCTTCAATCTTCACCTCGATCAAATCACCGGACCAATGAGAGCTCTCCATCTCATCTTTAGCTGGAGATGACATGTCTGATAACTGATAATAAATTAATTGCTCTCTTAATGATGACTAAAGCTGAGTTATGATAACTCCAATCATCTTAAGTGTTCCATGAGATGTCATTTAGCCTTTTATTTTACTGAATTTGGATTAATTTAGAGAGTTTTAGTTTTCTCCAAAATAATCATTTTTTTTTAATAAAAATCATTTTTTTACTAAAAATCATTTTTTTACTCAAAACTGACTTTTTTGAGTAAAAAGGCATTATGTGTCCGATTGCTGATTTGAAAGTTGGCTCTGACTGCCTGGTTGATCAAGAATGATTTTTGGCTTAAGGTTAGAGCCTTCAATCACTGAATTCTGAGTCCGAATCATGAACGGGTTTTTTCCATTTAATTTATGAAAAAATTAACTCAAAAAACTTAGGAAAAGTAATTAAAAATTTAAAAAAAAAAATTTCACTGTTCGAAAAATATTTTTTCAATTTTTTTTTTGTGTCCAGATGACTTAGGACATGACCATGATCTATGTAAATAATGTTTAGTAGGCTTATAACACTCAGTTGGGCTCTAATAACCCCCCAAGGTCCAGAATTCAACATCAGGCATTCCAGCTTTGGAGGAAGCGGGAGAAAACCTCGTCAATTATACTCGGCTGAAGGCAGAGCATAATTGTCAGGGGCAAAAAACTCCCTGGAATACCATATTTGAGATTCTACGTCTCAGGAGACTGAATCACTCAAAAATATCCTACTAGCACATTTTATTACAAACCCCGCGGGGCCATGGTCAAAATTATTCAAATAAAAAGGTGACTAGCCAATATTGGCTAGACAAGCAAACGGATCGACTGATACACTAGAATCAGACTTTGAACAAGCCTGTCAACCAGCGGCTCCTCAGGTAACCCAACTTATGGTACAAAAAGTTGGATAACACACTGCGTTTATTAAAAATCAATGAATTAGTATCTACATTTTATTATAGATCTATACATGAAATTAATGAAATCTTAGTAATGCATTTTATCATATTATAGAGTAGTATTTTTTATATTACGACTCAATAAAATTGGTACTGATTTATCCCTTCAAAGGTAATAATGCAAGATCCACCTCTCTTGGTTCAGTGATTGACAGCTTGACTTTCAGGCTGGTATATTTCATAGTTATCGGCTAATGTTTTAATGTCGTGAGGTGGAGGTGCTAAGATGACACTATCAAATCCATTCTTAAATTGTTGAGTCCACTTGCATTCTTCGTTGAGATCTTCAATATGCAATATCGATTTGCAATCTGTGGTAAATCTGATCGATAGATTTAAGGTCCGATGTGACACAATTTTTTATCTCTGAAATCGTTTGAAGGATATATTATTTTTAGATATGTAATCACTTCCCCATAGATTGCTTTGTTGGATAGCGTCCCTACGTGTTTACCGGGTGAATGCGACTAACCAGATCAAGTAACCAGAGCTAGTCATGCAACTAACCATGGAATCTCTTTCTTCGGTTTATATTTTATGGGTTTTGTTTTGCTCCCGTGTTCCCTTTCCATGGAAGTACACACGCTGAGTCTTTTCGTGTTTATTTAGCGTGTTGGAGCTGCTCATCTGGCATAATCCAACCAAAATGGTTCTTGAACACCTCTTCAAATGCACAATTGAAAACCTTGAATCTATCTTTCAGGGCTTGTCGTGACCCTCCACTGAAAATACCCCACGCACATGAATCCCCTCATTCCTTAAACAATAGCGGGCCTTCACCATAATTAATTGAGACAACAACTTAACTTATTTTCAGTTTAAATTGAGATATTTTTATAAATATACTCTTTTTATAATTGTTGAATAGTAAACTTGTTTCTATCTTCTTGTTATGTGGAAAGTGCACATCCATAGCTAAATGCCGTAAATTACATAGTTTCAATAACACAAAAATTTTGATAAGATGAATCTGTATTCTGAAAACTAATTTCAATCGAAATTCATGATGATAAACACCTTTTGTCTGATAACGATCTCTCCCTGCAGGTCATACTCCATTTAGATTTAGAAAAGATTGTATTGCAATCAGTTATATTGGGAATGGTGAACCAGATAGCTGTAAACAGACTATCTTGGATGAAAAACTAAATAATTTTCCGGACTCTAATATCTCTCAAATTGAAAGATCAGTTACAACAGTTGAATCTAGTGATACAGAGGGCTCCGATCATGACGTTAATGAAAACTATTCTAGACCTAAAACTGATACTACTCTATGCATTCAAAGTTCATTGTCAAGTACAACAGTAGGGAGCATCACAAGCTCATACATCGATACTGCAAGTCAAAATTTTATGTATTTCTTATTGAGAAACCCAATAGTGCCATATCAGAACGTAATCTAAGATTGTTGAAGGAATTTCTCAGTATATGTGAAGAGAAGCTTCTATAATTTCATGGACAGACATACTTTACGCCAAAATCTCAAATCCTCTCCGCTTTTATGAAAGCTCATGAACAGTCACCAACCAACTTAACCAATAGCTCATGCGTTTACTCTCAATAGAAATGGTATGCGATGAAAAAGGGAATGAAAGGAATCTCACCTTTTGATAAATACTAGGCAGACACGTATTCTTTCATGTAATCTCTTCCTCACAGGTACTGCCTCTCAAAGTTCAGCAAAAGCAACTATCCTTTCAGATATTTCGGTCTCAATGTAACATGAAGATGATTTATTCTAAACTGTCGTTTACCATGATAAATACCACGCATTTTCTACTCTTGTTTCCATCTTACACAGAGATGGTACACCTGAATGTTAAAAAAAACAGTAAATTATTTATCAAAACCTTTCATAAATCTTTATCTTTTAATTTATTTACATAGCAAATGATATTAAATCATTTTAAAATAATTGGAACGGTGAGAATGTAGGAAACGTAAGATAGTTAGCATGGTACTTAATAATTATTTATGAATGTGGTTAATAATTAGCAATGGTTTGTATTGATAATTATTTATAATTCTATTTAATAAATTGAATTAGTTAGTAGTGATATCTTATTGTGTCTTTTAGCCTTTGGATAGCCATCGGTTATGATTTTTACAAAATTGATTAATACAGTTGATTATTTCATTAAATAGTTGGTTTTTTTTAGTATTTATAATTTAGTTTTTAATTATAAGGGATTGAGGATCAAGATTTGTGAGCCAAGATCGACTATCATTGAGTTTGATTTTGATTTTGTAATGTTAAATTGTATGTGAATATTTATCTTTTCTGTGAGTTTTTATGAAAATGCATAATTTTATGGGAAGCAAAGACTTTATTTAAATTTAAATATATTGAATTTAAAAAAAATTGTATGTGTATTTTCCTTGTTACTAGACCTTGGGTTTATGGGGTGTTATAGATCTTATCTCCTGAAGCATAGAGAATATGAGGCTGAAACTCACACACAAGTTACATAAATATTTCATCTTTCTCATGTCCAAGTTTCATCTCTCGAGACTTTGTCAAAGTCGAGTTATATAGAAAATTTCAAGATGACTAGATTTTGTCTTCTAGGGTTTTCAAGCATGAAACCCTAATCTCCAGTAGTTGCAGTTGTAGCAGTGTTTCAACTGCACAAAGACTTGTTTCAGGATGGCTCTGATACCATGTTAAATTTGTAATGGTTATAAAATATCTTAAAACATTTAACATCATAACATCATAAACATATTCAATAGGATCATTGAAAGATAGACAAGTGCAACACAAAAGAAAGGCACGTGAATTTATCATGGAAAACCCAAATGGTAGAAAACCCAACAAATTCTTTTGTATATATTCGTCACTTAGTACAATGTTAGACATAGATAGAAAACCCAAAGATAATATGTCTTCTACTGCTACTTCTTCTTCATCAATGAACTTGTCTTTCTCTTCCTTTGAGTGAACTTACTTGAGCATGCAGTGTGTACAAATGAGGGACGATGCCTCCCTATTTACACTGATCATTTATGTAACCTTTTGGTCCAATAGGGCCAACTTATGGACCATACTGAACCGACCTATCCTAGGGGTACTAAAAAAAATACATTTTAGAGTATTGTAGCAGGGAATAAACCTTGGCTACCTGCAGTTGCACCTACCTTCTGTCTATAAGACGGAAGGTCTGAGTCAAATGGATGAAGAAGAACATGCAACAAATTGTTAGAGGCAAATAATGGATAACCTGCAACAAAATGTTAGAAATCACAACATGTATACCTAAACAACCTACGAAACACAAACCAACAGACGAAATGAGATTATATACCTTCCAACTTGTTTTAAAAAGGGGTTCACCATGCCCTGGCTCAGGAAGCTACCTCTCTGCAAGGTTGGGTGGTGTGGAGCAAGGCTCAACATGCAAGAGGTTTGGATAGTGGAGAAAAATGGAGTGAAGGGAATGAATGGCTTGAGAATGATGGTTTCTCAAGGAGCTCATACGGGCAGAGTAAAAGTAGGAAGAAATGGAGGTGTGTTGAAAGTGACCCCTACATCTCTATTTATACTTTTTCTCAAATTTTTAGGGTTTTTAGCCCCTGGTTGGGGTTTTAAGCCTTTTTTGGGGTTTTAAGCCCTTTCCACCTGTTTCTTAGCTCCTTTTGGGGTTTTTAGGCCCTTTTAGGGTTTTTAGCCGTTTTTTAGGGCTTTAGACCCTTTGTGAGCTACTTTGGCTCTTTTGTGGGTTTTTAAGCCCTTTTTGATGTTTTTTGAGCCTTTAGGAGAAAATCATAGTTTAAACAAGGGTATAGGGGTCAATAAGGGTTAGGAAATGGATGTTTTCATGTGGTGTGGGCCATATGGAGCAAGTTGGGTGATTTTTTGGGTTAACAGATTGCCCCCTGATGTGGGAGGGAAGGAGCTCATTGTATGGCTGACAGACATCATTGGGGAGAGGCGGTACTTCCTGGTTCGGGACATGGTGGATTTGGTTTTGTATTAATATTAGTTCCCTTCAATGGGTGAGATACAAAGAAAATGTGACATGCATATGGACAAGGCGAGCATACCCATGCTCATAATGATGTCAAAAGAATAGTGCGATCAAGGCTCTTAATTGCTAGAGCTAATCATATACAATTGTAATTGCATGCTGGTTTCGTCAATGAGAGGCTCAATATAATAGTGATTTGAAGAACTGATACATCGAACCCATGGCATTCTCATGGAATGCTATATCTCCATAACTGATGATCTGTTGAATCTGGAAGTGTGCATAACTATAGGGACTCACTGACTGAGAGTTAGAGTCTCTATGGTACAATATGCTGCATCAATCATGAATCTACACAGAAGCACTGCTCTGGGGCTTCTGAACACTATCTCCAATGCAACCCAGAAATCAGAAGGGACATGAGCCTATCTCGCTCCCTTCATAGTCTCACCAATGTGTTAGAGTTAGGTGATACCCGGGGTCTTCAACCAAATACTGCATGGACCAATACCCTGTATGAATCTCAACGGTGCGATGATGTGGCTGAAGTCGAGCACATGAGACACAACCATACCAAAAGGAACTAAGGACTCCTCTCAAGTGGTCCAAGGAACTCATCAAATGAGGTTAATGAAACCAGGATATAGGGACCTCTAAGTCTATCCTCTAGAATAGATGTGTTGTCGTCAACAGAGGGAGACTTGCCACTGACCAAGGCGATGATGTTTCCTTGACTAGAAGTGCGAGGGAGATAACCAAAGATGTGAGACAATCTGGGGAATGACACACTGATTGGGGAAATAGGGGCAGGGAATCATGGGGAATTCATACTTCCTTTGTTCATAGTAGGATGGCATGGCTTACCTTGCAGCTAATGAAACCGACTCAAGGCAGGTAGATCATGGCTGTTATACTGGGAATGTAACTGCATATGCGAAATACTTGGGGTGGGGTGGAAAATATGTCCGATATTCATGGATTCCAAGGAAGATGCATCACAGAATAATCTGAACAAAGGCGACCCAAAGGGGGAATTCTACCGAACTGTAACATATGGGGTGGTGTCTAAAGACACCATTATGGTACGATCTCGTGGATTTTTAGCGAGCCCTTGAGAAAAGAAATGCTCAATGGTGCTTTCAATTTTGGAGAGTCTGAAAACATGAAGAAGACTCCAGTGGGGTCTCTTTTTCGTTGATAGTCTCCAGTGCCCGAAAAAAAATAAAAGTGTACATACGAGAGTTTTCCCATCCTTGGGGGGATGGGAGAATTCTTTACCATTGGTAGTCTCATCAAGTCGAAAAAGATTAAACCTGTACTGATTGGATGGTCATTCAAATACATTTACGAGCATGAACGAAACCAAGTTTGCTCGGCAATATTTTCTTTATGAGAAGGATGGAAAAGAGCTTAAAGAAAACCCATGGTGAGTTTTTTCATAGAGTTCAGTCCTAATGCTCGAGAAAGCATAAAAGGATGCAGAGGGAAACGTTCTTGGCTTGAATGTGCCAAGGTAGTCCTTTTCATGTGGTAGTCTATACATTCCGCAAAAGGAGATAAACGAGACTGTGTAGATTCCATTTCCTATACTTTAACGAGCAGGAAAGGAAGCAAGGGTGCTCTACAATCTTTTCATTCTTTTAGAATTCAAAAAAGAGCTTAACAGAAACTCTATTATGGTCAACCAAGCCGGGGCCACTAGTGGTGCCCCATGGCGAGACAGTAAACTTGTTTTATAATTGTTGAATAGTAAACTTGTTTCTATCTTCTTGCAATGTGGAAAGTGCACATCCATAGCTAAATGCCGTAAATTACATAGTTTCAATAACACAAAAATTTTGATAAGATGAATCTGTATTCCGAAAACTAATTTCAATCAAAATTCATGATGATAAACACCTTTTGTCTGATAACGATCTCTCCCTGCAAGTCATACTCCATTTAGATTTAGAAAATATTGTATTGCAATCAGTTATATTGGGAATGGTGAACCAGATAGCTGTAAACAGACTATCTTGGATGAAAAACTAAATAATTTTCCGGACTCTAATATCTCTCAAATTGAAAGAGCAGTTACAACAGTTGAATCTAGTGATACAGAGGGCTTCGATCATGACGCTAATGAAAACTATTCTAGACCTAAAACTGATACTACTCTATGCATTCAAAGTTCATTGTCAAGTACAACAGTAGGTAGCATCACAAGCTCATACATCGATACTGCAAGTCAAAATTTTATGTATTTCTTATTGAGAAACGCAATAGTGCCATATTAGAACGTAATCTAAGATTGTTGAGGGAATTTCTCAGTATATGTGAAGAGAAGCTTCTATCATTTCATGGACAGACATCCTTTACGCCAAAATCTCAAATCCTCTCCGCTTTTATGAAAGCTCATGAACAGTCACCAACCAACTTAACCAATAGCTCATGCGTTTACTCTCAATAGAAATGGTATGCAATGAAAAAGGGAATGAAAGGAATCTCACCTTTTGATAAATACTAGGCAGACACGTATTCTTTCATGTAATCTCTTCCTCACAGGTACTGCCTCTCAAAGTTCAGCAAAAGCAACTATCTTTTCAGATATTTCGGTCTCAATGTAACATGAAGATGATTTATTCTAACCTGTCATTTACCATGATAAATACCACCCATTTTCTACTCTTGTTTCCATCTTACAAAGAGATGGTACACCTGAATGTTGAAAAAAACAGTAATTATTTATCAAAACCTTTCATAAATCTTTACATAGCAAATGATATTAAATTATTTTAAAATAATCGGAACGGTGAGAATGTAGGGAACGTAAGATAGTTAGCATAGTACTTAATAATTATTTATGAATGTGGTTAACAATTAGCAATGGTTTGTATTGATAATTATTTATAATTCTATTCAATAAATTGAATTAGTTAGTAGTGATATCTTATTGTGTCTTTTAGCCTTTGGATAGCCATGGTTATGATTTTTACAAAATTGATTAATACAATTGATTATTTCATTAAATAGTTGGTTTTTTTTAGTATTTATAATTTAGTTTTTAATTATAAGGGATTGAGGATCAAGATTTGTGAGCCAAGATCGATTATCATTGAATTTGATTTTGATTTTGTAATGTTAAATTGTATGTGAATATTTATCTTTTCTGTGAGTCTTTATGAAAATGCATAATTTTATGGGAAGCAAAAACTTTATTTAAATTTAAATATATTGAATTTAAAAAAAAATGTATGTGTATTTTCCTTGTTACTAGACCTTGGGTTTATGGGGTGTTATAGATCTTATCTCCTGAAGCATAGAGAATATGAGGCTGAAACTCACACACAAGTTACATAAATATTTCATCTTTCTCATGTCCAAGTTTCATCTCTTGAGACTTTGTCAAAGTCGAGTTATATAGAAAATTTCAAGATGACTAGATTTTGTCTTCTAGGGTTTTCAAACATGAAACCCTAATCTCTAGTAGTTGCAGTTGTAGCAGTGTTTCAACTGCACAAAGGCTTGTTTCAGGGTGGCTCTGATACCATGTTAAATTTGTAATGGTTATAAAAGATCTTAAAACATTTAACATCATAACTATATTCAATAGGATCACTGAAAGATAGACAAGTGCAACACAAAAGAAAGGCACGTGAATTTATCATGGGAAACCCAAATGGTAGAAAACCCAACAAATTCTTCTGTATATATTTGTCACTTAGTACAATGTTAGACATAGATAGAAAACCCAAAGATAATATATCTTCTATTGCTTCTTCTTCTTCACCAATGAACTTGTCTTTCTCTTCCTTTGAGTGAACTTACTTGAGCATGCAGTGTGTACAAATGAGGGACGATGCCTCCCTATTTATACTGATCATGTGTGTAACCTTTTGGTCCAATAGGGCCAACTTATGGACCATATTGAACCGACCTATACTAGGGGTACTCAAAAAAATACATTTTAGAGTATTGTAGCAGGGAATAAACCTTGGCTACGTGCAGTTGCACCTACCTTTCGTCTATAGGACGGAAGGATAGAGTCAAATGGATGAAGAAGAACATGCAACAAATTGTTAGAGGCAAATAATGGATAACCTACAACAAAATGTTAGAAATCACAACATGTATACCTAAACAACCTACAAAACAAAAACTAACAGACGAAATGAGACTATATACCTTCCAACTTGTTTTAAAAAGGGGGCCACCATGCCCTGGCTCAGGAAGCTACCTCTCTGCAAGGTTGGGTGGTATGGAGCAAGCTCAACATGCAAGGGGTTTGGATAGTGGAGCACAATGGAGTGAAGGGAATGAATGGCTTGAGAATGATGGTTTCTCAAGGAGCTCATACGGGCAGAGTAACAATAGGAAGAAATGGAGGTGTGTTGAAAGTAACCCCTATACCTCTATTTATACTTTTTTCTCAAATTTTTAGGGTTTCTAGCCCCTGGTCGAGGTTTAAGCCCTTTTTGGGGTTTTAAGCCCTTTCCACCCGTTTCATAGCTCCTTTTGGGGTTTTTAGGCCCTTTTAGGGTTTTTAGCCCTTTTTTTAGGGCTTTAGCCCCTTTGTGAGCTACTTTGGCTCTTTTGTGGGTTTTTAAGCCCCTTTTGATGTTTTTTGAGCCTTTAGGAGAAAAGCATAGGTTAAACAATGGTATAGGGGTCAATAAGGGTTAGGAAATGGATGTATTCATGTGGTGTGGGCCATATGGAGCAAGTTGGGTGATTTTTTGGGTGTACAGATTGCCCTCTGATGTGGGAGGGAAGGAGCTCATTGTATGGCCGACGAACATCATTGGGGAGAGGCAGTACTTCTTGGTTCGAGACATGGTGGATTTGGTTTTGTATTAATATTGGTTCCCATCAATGGGTGAGATACAAAGAATATGTGACATGTATATGGACAAGGGAAGCATACCCATGCTCGTAATGATGTCAAAAGAATAATGTGATCAAGGCTCTTAATTGCGAGAGCTGATCATATACAATTGTAATTGCATGCTGGTTTCGTCAATGAGAGGCTCATTATAATAGTGATCTGAAGAACTGATACATCAGACCCATGGCATTCTCATGGAATGCTATATCTCCATAATTGATGATCTGTTGGATCTGGAAGTGTACATAACTGTAGGGACTCACTGACGGAGAGTTAGAGTCTCTATGGTACAATATGTTGCATCAATCATGAATCTACACAGAAGCACTGCTCTGGGGCTTTTGAACACTATATCCAATGCAACTAAGAAATCACAAGGGACATGAACCTATCTCGCTCTCTTCATATTCTCACCAATGTGTTATAGTCAGGTGATACCTAGGGTCTTCAACCAAATACTGCATGGACCAATACCCTGTACGAATCTCAACAGTGCGATGATGTGGCTAAAGTCGAGCACGTGAGACACGTACATCCCGAAAGGAACTAAGGACTCCTCTCAAGTGGTCCAAGGAACTCATCAAATGAGGTTAATGAAACCAGGATATAGGGACCTCTAGGTCTATCCTCTGGAATAAATGTGTTTTCGTCGAAAGAGGGAGACTTGCAACTGACCAAGGCGATGATGTTTCCTTGAATAGAAGTGCGAGGAAGATAACCAAAGATGTGAGACAATCTGGGGATTGACACGCTGATTGGGGAAACAGGGGTAGGGAATCACGGGGGATTCATACTTCCTTTGTTCAGAGTACGATGGCATGGATTACCTTGCAGCTAATGAAACCAACTCAAGGCAGGTAGATCATGGTTGTTATACTGGGAATGTAACTGCATATGGGAAATACTTGGGGTGGGGTGGAAAATATGTCCGATATTCATGGATTCCAAGGAAGACACATCACAGAATACTCTGAACAAAGGTGACCCAAAGGGGGAATTCTGCCAAACTGTAACATATGGGGTGGTTTCTAAAGACACCATTATGGTACGATCTCGTGGATTTTTAGCGAGCCCTTGAGAAAGGAAATGCTCAATGGTGCTTTCAATTTTGGAGAGTCTGAAAACATGAAGAAGACTCCAGTGGGGTATATTTTTTGTTGATAGTTTCCTGTGCCCGAAAAAGGATAAAAGTGTACATACGAGAGTTCGCCCATCCTTGGGGGGATGGGAGAATTCTTTACCATTGGTAGTCCAATCAAGTCAAAAAAGGTTAAACCTGTACTGACGAGATGGTCATTCAAATACTTTTACAAGCATGAATGAAACCAAGTTTGCTCGGCAATATTTTCTTTATGAGAAGGATGGAAAAGAGCTTAAAGACAACCCATGGTGAGCTTTTTCGTAGAGTTCGGTCCCAATGCTCGAGAAAGCATAAAAGAATGCAGAGAGAAATGTTCTTGGCTTGAATGTGCCAAGGTAGTCCTTTTCATGTGGTACTCTATACAGTCCGCAAAAGGAGATAAACGAGACTATGTAGATTCCATTTCCTATACTTTAACGAGCGGGAAAGGAAGCAAGGGTGGTCGACAATCTTTTCATTCTTTTAGAAGTCAGAAAAGAGCTTAACAGAAACTCTATTATGGTCAACCAATCCAGGGGCACTAGTGGTGCCCCATGGCGAGACAATGAAAGGTGGTCAAAGGTGACCAACCGTGTAACACAGATGGAGCAGTTGGCTCTTGAATATATCAATATATGCACAGGACGGTTCATGGCAGAGGCACACAAATCAATGTGATAGAGGCACACAAATCGACGCGGTAGAGACACACAAATCGAGGTGACCTCTAGGAAAAAGTCCAAAAATCAAGTATTAAACATGAGACAATGGTCTCATCAAAATACAGAGGAAGGAAAACTAAACCCGGAGGTGTGAGTGGCGTCTCAAACAGACTTTGGATGACTCTAACTAGCAACTAATGGTGTTGCCCCTAGTGCAGTGATGCATAGGGAAAAAGTAGACCAAATGGGGGCCTATGGGTACAGAGCTAGCTCAACGTACAATGTGCGATTCCCGTGGTGGTACGCAAATCGATGTGACTCCAGGAAATGGACCTGAGAATCAGTAGGGAGGGAGGCAGTCTAGAAGGTCGTTTCTTGACCCAGGAGCTTTTCGCACAAGGGTGGCAGCTTCCTATTCTGGTAGAGGATGATCCATACATGAGCGTGTAAAATCGGGGAGATACAGAGAGGCCTCGACCTCCAGGACAGGTCTAGGGACCTGATGGTATGCTAGCATGGTGGTAGCTAGATCATATGCACGACACACTATGTGCATGTGCAGATGTGGGACCGCACCCTCCAATGGCGCAGGGGAAGGGATCATATTTACCTGCTCACATGAAAATGATGCAATGGATTTCTAAAATGGACTCACTATGACTAGACGTAGAACTACTACTGGAGGGGGTAACTGACCCATGCAAAAAATGATGCAAAACAAAAGAAAAAACTACGCTATACGGGACTCATAATGGTTATATCAGGCATAGACTCTCTTGAGGTGGAGCCATTGTACGACTTATTCAAGCCTCGACCATCTGAGTCAATGAAGAGGTATTCCCCCTGGCCGAAATGAAGGTCATTGGCAAGGCAGGGTGACAAAATCTAGTATTTTATGGGAAGAACCGATTCCACACTATGGTTTAAAGGGAATGGGGTAAAATCAGAGGTAGTCTTACAGATCTCTCCATCATCGCGTAAGTGGTGTTGGGATAGATCAGGTGGATATTCCACGACCGATGAGATGGAAGGGAAACTAGTGCTAGCAATCACGTAAATGGTATTGGTTTTGGTTTTGGTGGCCTTGCCCCTAGTCTCTGTTGGAGGAAGAGGGGCATGCTTGGAGATGGGAGGAGTATTTGATGGACCCAGAGGTAGGTGCAACATCATCTCAATTGGCTGGACATTAGTCAACACATCTTGGGGCCTCAGAGGTAGGGTAGGGGGTTCAAGGTACCACATAGGAACTTCCAGTGTGAAATCCTATAAATTGCAGGTTGCCAAGATAGACTTAACCACGATCCTCGATGGTAGGAAAAGGAAAAGGATCGTGTTGAGTGGGAATGAACCCCAATGTCTCCTTGGTAATTGAGGTTGAGGTTGCGACTAAGGTTGCAGTTGCAGATGGATTTGCGGCTGCGGATGGAGCTATGGCTGCGGTTGGTGTTGCGGATGCAATTAGAGTTTAGGCGTAGCAGTGCTGGATGAGAGAATGCACAAATCTGCAGTCTCACTTGGGTGCCAGTGGGGGAGGTAAGAACGAGAAAGAAGTTGTCATGGCCGTATCGGTGAACAACCCGAGACCTGCAACCAATAATGAGGGAGTGGCTGCATTGTCGAAGGAAGTATCCACAGTGGGAATGACATTGGCTGGTGCAGTCAGCCCGTACGGATCGTGGTAAGTTAGTTGATCCACCGTCACAATCTTCATGTCATGAGGGAACATCATAAGGTGGAACATGATAGATGCCATGACTCTCACGATGTACATGTAAATCCATCCCAAGAGAAGGTTATAGTCCAATTGCGCATTAACCACCTCTATGCCAATCAACACCATTTTACCGGCTAATGATATGGGGACCTGTGGAAGGATGCCTTCGGATTTTGTGGGGTGACCATCATAAGTGCGCAATGTGGTGGTCCACAGTTGGAGGATGGGAGAACTGAGTTTCTTCCAAACCAATGTTGACATGACACAAGTGGATTCCCCCTCATCGATAATACATCGATGCATGACCAAATTCTGTATTGATACCGGAATCTGAAAGGCGATAGTTGATGGAATCCTAGGCTCTCTGTTGTCCAAATTGAAGGTAATCAATTTGGAGTCGGAGGGATCTACAACACCGAGTGCAGCTAACAATACTTTTCGTTGAGGTGGTTTTTAACACTTCTAGAGTGGACATGGCCGTAGGTGACCAGGCCAAGTCATCAACGATGCTACAGTTCACCATGGATCTAACCATGGCATTGTTGGAAATCCGCCGCATGGGGGGTCGTGGTCCTCAGGTCATCCCATCAAAGGGAGGTGTAGGCAGATGGAGGGGAATGTTGGTGGCGTTGGACGTGGATGCCGCTGATGGGTCATCGGTTTTGGTAGTGGACCCATATTGGTCCCGCCTAGTCTACAAGTTAACCTCGTCAGTTGTCATGGCTACCAAGTGATGAACCCCTGTCTCTGTAGGTAGGGTCGCAGCAGGGGTTGTGGGGGAAGGTGGGGGTATGGGTGCGATTGCTACCAACCCTGGAGTGGTAACAGGTTTTGGAGCACCATGGGTGGAGGGCCTGGTGGTGCTAGGTTTTTTGAGCTAGGACTACCGCATTGGTACCACGTTGGGCTTCGTTCTGAAGAACCTGCTTGGCACGGCCCATGAAGGGGCACTCATGTGTATAGTGCCCATAGACGTTGCATAGTTTGCACGACTGATTTTTCCATAATGGAGCGTTTCGTCTAGGTGGGTTGGGTTGTTGGGGATTTTGAGCCAGTTGGTTTGCTCCGGTGATGTTGGGAGGATTTGGCTATGGGTCACCTCCTTGCGGTTAGTTGTTACCCCGATTCCTAGCTCAGTTATTTCTACCTTGCCCTTGTTGGTTATTGGGGGCTGGTTGGTTGGGACGATTCTGTTGAGCAAAAAATTGTCTCAGGGGTACTAATGGAGCTGGGGCAAGGGTTGGAGAGGCTTGCATAGGTGGTGCATATTAGACTGGGGGAGCTGGGGGGGCTATAAATCTGATCATTTGTACCGAATATTGTTGTGCCAGCCAAGTTGGTGCATAGGAATGTTGTTGTTGCACGGGTTGTGCATAGGAGGTTGTGGCTCCGGAATGAGACATCATCCTTGAGTAGTCAAGAGCTTGATTTGGGTGGGAAACACTAGTGGTGTTACTTGTGGCGTCATAGGAGGTGCCACCTGGTGTTGTGGGTGATGGGAAACCGAACCTATAATTCCATTTACAGCATGTGACCCCCCCGGTGTGTTGCGGTGGTAGGTACCGACACAGGGAGCATCAAGAAGAATGATGTACAGGTACCCTGACTGTGCATAAATTAAATCAAATTGTTGTGCCTTCAATATGGCCTCTTCCTCACACTGGGGGCACTCAGAGGCGATGTCCTTAGCTATGGGTGGTAGCAAGGTCTTTAAAAACCAATCGAGCAATATCCTATCTTCTAGTTGAATCTTGCATAAGCTCCGGCATCACCGCCATTCGTGGATGTGGTCGATTATATGAGTTTCTGTCTTTTGGCAGCAAGATAGGAGTATCTCCACACCCTGGTCATAGTGGATGGGGAGTTGGAAATAGTGCAGGAACATGAAGGCTAAAGAGTTGAAGCTTGGATAGGCGTCTTGCGGAAGCTCAATGTACCACTTGGCTGCAGTGCCTGTGAGGGTGTGTTGGAACAACCTGAGTCTGATTGAATCATCCATGATGTTGATTGACGAGCACCACAGATGAAATGTCATGATATGGTTTTGGGGGCACTCCCCTACCATCCCTTCAAATTTTGGGATGTCTGATGGGAGTTTAGTTGGCATAGAGGGCCAGTGGGGTTGGTGGCAGATTGGGTCATTGGTTAATCTAGCCAAATCAGGAAAGTTAAGGCATGCCATGAATGGGATATTATCCCCAACACTAGTGTGGGAGGGACTGGAGATGGAGCCGGATTTTGCAGGAACTTAGTGTCCTTGCATGGTTGGGGGCACTTGAAGTTGACCTCCCGCGATGGGGATAGTCGGGATGGTGTTGGGCAGGCCACTGCCCCCAGGTATGAGAGGTGATATTATGGTAACAATTGGGCCACTTCCTTGTATTCCTCTTTGGCCAAGAAAGAGTGTTGGGATCTCAACATATGTTGAAACAAACCCACCCATAGATCCACAAGTCACTCCTCAATGCAAGGTTGATCAACATGGAGGACACGAATGCTGTGAGACCCCTGTTATCACATATATAGTAGCCAGGCTACCATATTCTATTTTTCAGACATAGTACATTTTTCAGCCAGATCTCTTACATATGAGATGCTGAGATGAGCATTTATTTTTATGGATCATTATTATATTAGTGGACTATTGTACTCTCCCATGTCAGGACTGAGTCTTAGGACACTTAGATTTGAAGACCGATGTAGCCATTTAGACATTACAAAGCAGTTATTGATGCCCAATTTTATATCAGTGCTCTCTCATTGGACAGATGATGTTTTAGATGGATTATATTGCATGATTATGACTCAGCTTTTTATATTGTGTTATGGTTATCATTGCTCTTATACTAATTTTTTTGACATGTATTAACTTGTGGTATCATGATCTGGCGGTCATAATTATATGGACTTGGATGTATTTTGTACTATGTATCGATGTCCTTACTTAGACTTGGAAGTTCTTGATCTATACTCATTAGTTTTACCTTCCTTAGGGAGAATAGAGGTAGTCATTCCCACCATTGTTTTGGCTTGATAAGTGTTGGATCCATCATTCATCGTCTTCACCCATCCATTACCTTTCAGTTTAGTTTTCAACCCGACTGACTTCTTCACTTATGGCATGGAGGATCTTTTTCCCCGCTAAAAATTTTGTTGGACAAGCCTCCCTATTTATATTGTGTCTCGGCTCTGATTTGGTGACAAAACTTGCCTTTGGTAAGTTGGATTGTATGCCTAAATCATTCTGGTCGGTTGTCCCGATGTTTGACACTGTGCAGAACTCCCCCTGGTCACTTGAGATGTTGTTGGCTAAAACTAAAAGATCAAGTACTACATGTATTGGAAATATTGAATATGCGCCCATGGAAAATGAAAATGATAAAACTGTGTTTCTTAACATATGTAAAGAGGGAAAGAGCAATGAAATGCTAAAATACTCCTTGAAGAGTATAAGAAAAGGTCCAAAAAGCAATGGTTAAAAATATACTATATCCAAATATTGCTGACCTTATAAAAATAAATATGTCCCAGATGAAAGCTGTGATTATCTGTACTTTTAAGCACTGGTGAAGTCCCAAAGGGTCATATAGGCCAAAAAGGCCATGGAATAAAATTGATGGTCCTAATGAACCTAGATCAAGATTGATGTAGTCATGATGCATAAGTTGAATAAGCACTCTCTAAACAAATCACCCATTTCTGAGGCACTACCATTCCTTGTGTTGTTGTTTGTGCGACATTGGTTATAGTGAGTATTCTCTTTCCATATCCAAAGTGTCAGGATGTTAAGTAGGAATTCATCATTTTCCTTAGCCTGTCAATTTCATCCTTCACCCTTCACTAGCAAATTGGCTACAACTATGAAGTGAGTATAGTCTTGAACGTCTAAGTCTGAGTAATAATAAATAAAACCTTATATATGTATTGGTTGATGTACTTCCAGTGAAATGAATGCTACTTGTTGTGATTGTTACTTGAATGAGTTGTAGAGCATGTCTTAGCCTTTTACACTTGCAGCAGATGGATGACAGTTTGAGTTATTATTGGTGTCTTATCAGTTATAGATGGTTAGATTGTTTATTGGATATGATTGATGCTCAGATAGAGACCTGTGAGGGGTATGAGTATACACCTTATATGGATTTGGACTCTCTAAGTCTAATGAGACAGTTTATTTCTGGTTCTGGGCACTTGCATATATGATCAGGCTCATTCTGCCTTTTTGATGCAGTTTTTCTTCACAGGTTGATATGTCTGAGTAGGGAGATGTTTTAGTTGGATCTCCTAGGGCGTTGTATGGGCATAGGGGGTGCAGCCACTTGTTTGTACCATAATAGCCCCATCCCAAAGAGCCTGGTGGGCTCAGTTTGACAACACAGGCACCCTAGGAGGCTGTTTTGGCAGGATCACATTTCCCGAGGCAGATTAAAAAATGATTAAATGGCTATTGAAGAAATTGATTTGGGCTACTGAGGCAAGGAAATGACATGGTATGAGTCATAATGATGAGATTTATGTCCTCCACACCTTCTCCAGCAGTTGCAGCACCTGATTGGGCCCACACCTATTTTTGGGCATTTTTATATTATTTTCTGGAGCTTTTGGGAGGCTCACGATTTCCTCAAGAAGGCACAAAGTCAAAGAATTAAATTATTATATTATTTTATTGTGCCATGGGGAAACCCACAGGGAGTTAGTCAAACACTCCTTGGACCCACCATGTGCTTCATTTATTTCTTGTTGAGTGGGTTATCCTCTTTATGGGTGATTTAGTCCACTTTGGTACTTTATGGTTATATTGATCCATGTATTGTATGTTGAGCTCATGTCAACCATTGATTAGAACATTTTATCTTTTAATCCTAGCCACTCGTTTTGAAAGTGGTTAGGATTCGGTTATGGTTGTGGTTCTCTCATTTCTATTTAAATGAGAGAGCTTCTCATTTGTAAGAGGTCTTTGGCTCTTGGATCTGAATAATAGAAAGACTTTTGTTGTGGATATTTTCAGGATTTGCTTTGCATCTGATGTTCTTAAATGGTGATTGGATAGTATTCTACTTCCTAGCATTGTGGAAATTCTTGTGAGATCTATATTTTTTTTCTATCATTGTTTTGCCTACAGGAGGGAGTTTTGGCTAGAGCGTTTTTGCAGGGGGACCTCAACTCGCTCGATTTTTTTTGTCTTCGATCAAGGGGTTTTCATTACTTTCATTGTGATCTATGATTACTTTGTTTTACTTTCTTGTTGTTGGGCCCAGAAATGGCCCTTTTTGACCATCCTTAATTACCTCATTTTGTCCTATCCTACCCCATTGAGCATGCCAAATAAATGTTTTACCCTCACTCTACTCTTCAATCCACCAAGGTATGATTGGTTATTGTTTTATTTTATTAATACTTGTGATTGTGATAATTAAGGCTTCATATCTCTCAATATGCTAACATATGATGGTTTATAAAGGTATTTTGAGATATATAGACTGCACGAAGATCGGGCTGAACATGCTACAAAAAGGATGGGCATTCATCGCTCAAGCTGATCACCATCCATCCTACCATTTCCCGAGGAATGTGATCCCAGTGTGTTATCCCAGGAAAAGCTGTACAAAGATAGTTGTAACAGAATGAATCATATTTGGAGGTCAACAGTGCGTTGTTGCTTGTGTATAGTTGTGATCTGAAGATATCATTACTCCTGGGTCGATTAATAGTTTCCCTATATTTCCTATCTTTCATCCTGCCACGTTTGTAATAGTTGTTGTCATTTAGGGCGCCTAAAGATCAGAGATCTTCATGGCTGCCCCATAATAGGGATAGGATGTTATGATTTACATTGTATAAATATGGAGAACTGTTTCAAACCAGGGGTTGTTGAACATATAATCAATTCATTGTATTAGCTGTAATGAGGAATTGTGTAATCGATCTGCCTTTTTAATACAAGGAGTTACTTCAAATCTAAGGGTTTTAATGTGTGTTCATCCAGCATCTCTGTGTGAAGGCTAGGCCCTCCTTCCATAGGGATTGCCGAGTTAAATTAGGCATTTCAATTATTTTGTTGTGTGATGTTATGTTCATTTTATTTCTTCGTAGGAAGCTGTAACAAGTTGTGGATTTACAGTGTGTTGTTGATTACATCTCTTGGATACCTGTAGTGGCATGGTGTGACAGTCGACTGAGTAGTTAATTATTCCTTATGCAATTTGTGTGGTAACTGTAATAGATCTGTTCATCCTTAGATATTTTAGTTGTTGTTTCCATGAATCCTTCCAGCTTGTCTCTTATTTTTATGGTTGCATAATTTCATTCATGTACTTCAAATTCATAGAACAGCTGAACTCAATTTCTGTATTTTGAATCTCTAGATTAATATTCAATTTATGTCTTTGAATTTCTAGAATAATTAGATTAAGATAGTTGGGTTAATCATTAAGTGGTTTGAAACAAAATTTCCCTTTTTTCTGCAAATGTAATCTAGATGTGAATTTCATCTTTCCATTCTTAGATCAAGAACAGCAGAAGGTAATTGTGACTGTATTCCTTAGAAGGTAACTAGATTAAGTAGATTCTTGGGATGAGCATAGCAGAATAGAAGATAGGATTGTTCAATGACAGTAATTTAGTGTTTAAGCATATATTGTGCATGTTATCCTTGAAATACAAGACTTCCCTGGGTTGACAATAAATATTGCACACTCTGTATGTTAGTTGTAATTCATTTGCATATTGGGTGCCCAACATTTTGGCACCGTTGCCGGGCAGGATAAAAATTAAACACCATCATTAGTTGCATCCTCTAATTGTTTCTATTCACTCTCTTCTATTTTTTGTTGTAATGATTTGGGTTGTATGAATATAAGAAGGGTAAAGCGTGATCATCTTCCAACTCCCAAAACCCCACAAAATACTAAAAGTGCAGGTGGTCGAGGTCGTGGTCGAAGTCCACAATTGGGAAGAAGAACATTCATTGACGATCTTGTTGAAAAAACTGATTCATCCACCAGGGTTTTCCATCAGGAAACACCTATCAGAAGAAGCCCTGTCGATCCTGGGATGCCAGCGTCAGGATCCACAGTGGAGAACACACGAGCAACTGCGACATCCTCAAATATCCCTGCAGGGGAGGACAAAGTTGGTACAACAGGATCTGTTGATAGAAGTCCAATCTATCACATTTACGGGAAGGTTGTAACTAAAGAAGAGTGGACACAGTTCCATTAGAAGATTGTTGATTAGTGGAAGAATGAGGAGAGGAACGAAGAGAAGAACGAGGAGAGGAACAAAGAAAATAACGAAGAGAGGAACGAAGAGGAGAAAACAGAAGAAGGAATGAGTAATAGACATGAATCTGACGAGGAAGAGGCAATGGGGGAAAACCATCATCATGAAGATCATTCCCTGCCTGAAGGAACGATGGCTACACTTCAGTTCCCAATTCAACAGCCGAAAGGAACAGCCCCTATGAAAAATATATCGCCATCGGTGTTGCCTCACTTCCATGGAAAAGCGGCAGAGAATCTAGATGAATTTATTTTCGAGTTTGATATACTCTGTCGCAGCTATGACTACATCATCGATGCACAAAAGCTGAAGCTCTTCCCTGCCACTCTAAAGGACAATGCATTACACTGGTTCATGAGCCTAGGAGGTGGAACTGTCACTAATTGGGATAGGATGAAACAGGTATTCCTGGAGAAATATCAGGAATATTGCAACACCAAGGACAAGAGAGAAGAATTTTTCAAAATGGTGCAGAAGGAAGACGAAAGTCTGGAAGATTTTGTAGAGAGGATTTTATACAATGTGCAAAGAGCTGGACAAATGAACATGGGGTTAGATGTGCTCAAGATAATCCTGCTTCACGGGATTAGGGATGATTTCCTAGATATGTTAAACCTGTTAGGAAAGGGGGATATCTCCAAGGAGTCTTTCGAGAAGATTGTGGAATTATGCAAAAGGTACTCCATTGGATCTTCCAGGAGTAACAGGCAGGACAAACGGGATAATCCAAAACACGATGTCTTCGACAGAACTCGAAAGTCATCTAATGGAAGAGCCACCCATGCAGAGATAGGCAACCTCCATGAAAATTTCAAAACAGAAATGATGCTTCTCGTAAATCGACATCTTGAGGGCAAAGAAACAACAGGCAGTAATGGATCTCGCACTAGGTGTGTTCTACCCTCGATGTAGAAAGAACCACCCTCTAAAGGAGTGCCTGCTTGACAAGGTAGAAGTGTGTCAGCTGTGCGAGATGAACCATGACACAAAAGAATGCCCCTCACTCACCCAAGTGAAGGCTATTCTGCAGGCATCAACTCCAGAGGTGGAACCGGCCTACTTCATTGCACAAAAGAAGCCTTGGAAGCCTCGAAACCAAGGTATGACCCCAAACTCGTTTCCATTTTTGAATAACATGAGTAATTGAAATAATATGCAAAATGTGAACACACAATTCCCTTCATCTTATTCATAGTGGAACCCTTCTCAACCTTCAATGCAAAATTATAACTCATGGAATCCCTGGGTTCAGCCACCACACCAACCAACTTCTTGGTCTCCTGGATGGAGAAATTTCCATCCAGGGAACCAATTTCCTCAACAACCTCCACATCAACAACAACCATACCGTCCTAAAAATCCTCAATATCCTCAATACCCTCATGAGGAGTCACAGCTGCAGTTGCAAAACAATTATGCCCCTAATATACCGATACAACCTCAGCTACCTACTTAACCTAATCCTAACCCAAACAATAAAACAATCCATCAATTTGAGACTGTCAACATGCCTGCCTACTCCCTTTCTCTTGTGCCTTGCAATGATATTCGCTTACGGTCAGAAAAAATAGTAGAGCCTGTAATCATAGAAGATGTTCCACCGTTTGTACATGAAGAAGGGATGAATCCACACCATCTATCCAATACGACCCCCATCATTGAAGATGTTGAACATCCCACTAATGGGACGACTGAAACACAGAATGATAAATGTAGCCATACACAGCCTACCCAGCTGATTAGGCAACCACCGTATCCCGAGAGATTAATGCTACCAAGGGTAGGGGGACAACCTTACTTTAACCTCTTAGGAGAGTTAAAGAATCTTTATGCTAAAATTCCCCTCCAAGCTCTTCAATGAAGAAATTATGCGTTTTACTGTTTGCTGGTTTATGTCAACATTTCATGGTTTTCACATACAGCCGGTTTTGCATTGGCTGTAGGTTACTTATGAAATTTTACTGAACAATTAAACACAGAGTAAAATACACTAACAGGCTGAAAAACACATTTAACAATCACACCATAAAATTATAGACTCAGAGATTTTTGGCCAAAATCAAGCCCTGGAAAAACCCCCACGGGGAAAACCAGTTAGAGAGAGAGAGATTTTATTATCTTCAGTAAAATATCAGAACAGAAATACAGTGAAAATTTAACTTATCTCCACCCAAGATTTCATCTCAAAATCTTGAAAAATGTGCCAGCATTAAATGCAGTCTGTACACCCTCGATTTCTGTGCCATTAAATGCAGTCCGTACAGTCCTCGATTTCTGTGTAGCATTTAATGCATTCTGTACAGTTCGTACAGCCTCGATTTTTGTGCAGCATTTAATGCATTTCGTACAGTTCGTACAGCCTCGATTTCTGTTCCAACAATTAATACAGTCTGTACCCTCGATTTCTATGCAGTCTCTCTTCTTGGGAATTGTGCCAATGCCCTAGCTCGACCTCCTTCTCTCTCAGCTCAGTCTCTCCTTCTCCAAAAATGAAAAATTCAAGTGTTTTGCCTCCCTCAACCCTTTTTGTCTAAACCCTAAGTGGGAATCTAATCCAACGGTGGAGAAAGATCCAATCCAATGGCTAAGATTCAATGAGAGTAAAAATCACATTTATTTAAATCACTTAAATAAATTTACTCACCCACTTAAATTTATCAAAAATTGACTTTAACTTTATAAAGTTTCATTAAGTAGCTTTTAATGTGAGGGTCACCTTTTTTCCCTTTCCAAGTGACTTAGGCAAAAAGTCACTTAGGGAACAAATTCCTAGGTACAAAACTAACACTCCCTCTTACCGAGGAAGGTGTTCTGCACCACTCCCAACTTATCTCTGAAGAAGACAAACTTCCTCCTCCCCAAAGACTTCGTCAGAATGTCTGCTACCTGCTCATCAGTGGATATATACTGTAGCTCAACTGCCCCTCTCTGAACATAGTCACGGATGAAATGGTACCTGATCTCAATGTGCTTCGACCTGTCATGAAACATTGGATTCTCAGAGAGCTGAATGCAACTCTGATTGTCACAATAGATCACCATAGGCCTAAGCTGCTGATCAAATAAATCTACCAATAACTTGCGAAGCCACAGTGCTTCACAAGTAGCCTGACTGGTTGCCATATACTCAGCCTCAGCAAAACTCAATGCAACGGGCTTCTATTTCTGACTGAACCACGACATTGCTGCCGAGCCCAAACTGAAACAAAAACCGAAAGTGCTCTTCTGATCCCTCACACAACCTGCCCAGTCTGAATCTGTGAACCCAACCAAGCTGACTCCACCCGAACCCCTGTAGTCTAGACCAAAATCCACCGTACCTGCAAGATATCTCAGTATGTGCTTTGCAACAGTCCAGTGCACACTGCTAGGCTCAACCATGAACTGACTAAGAGTGTTAACCACAAAACACAAGTCTGGCATGGTATTGACCAGATACATCAATGACCCAATGAGCTGACGATATAAAGTGGGATCCACCAACTTACCCTCGGAAGCATGAAGTTGCTTCCAGTTGGTGATCATAGGCATACACATCGGCCTGCAGTCCTCCATCTGAAATCTCTTCAGAATATCAACTGCATACTTCCCCTGTCCAAGGAAAATATGTCCAGGCTCCTGCCAAACCTCCATCCCCAGATAGTAATGCATCAGTCCAATGTCTGTCATCTCATACTCCGATGCTAGATCTCTCTTGCAATGTGCAATGAGATGCTCATCACCTGTGATAAATAGATCATCAACATATAGCAGAAGAATGAGCGGATCTCCCAAGCATCATTCTTCATGGCATCTATCCATACCTGATGCTGGGAAGCCTCCTCAAATGTGGATGGCTCAGAGTCACGAAGACTTGCAACAAGGGCCATACCATCCTTGTCTGGCTCCACACCATACTTGTCTAGCTCCACCACTGTCCTGATCTGCTCCTGGGGCCTACCAAATGCCTCTGCATCCTTCAAGGTCTCCTGAAGCCACCTAGGCTTCCTCTTCCTTGAAGATTGCTCCTCCCAAACTAGTCTTGGGCTCTCCTCATCTGAGGAAGTCCCAGTACCTGAAGGTCCAACACCCCGAGGACCAGTACCTGATGAACCTGAGATCTGAGGACTCAACCCTAAACCTGTACCTGAAACTGTCCCTGAAGTGCTAGCCACCTGAATCACTGAACCTGTAGAAGCTGTGCCTGTACCCTGTGATCCAGTCACTCCAGAAACCTATGGACCTGATAGCTACATCGAAGAAGCCTGCACCAACTGAGGTGTGGGAGCTGGTGTCTCCCCTTGCTCTAACTCCATAGACTTCCTAAAGGCTCTCTCCTCATCAAACTTTACTTCCCACCGGACAACAAATTTCCTCAGGATAGGTAAGTAAAGCCGATAGGCCTTCGAAGTCTCGTCATATCCCACAAATATGCCTCTCTCTGCGGTGGGATCAAACTTCGTCCTCTTCTCAGAAGGGACGTGAGAGTAAGTCAACGAGCCAAATATGCGAAAGTGGCCCACCTCAGGCTTCTTTCCTGAATACATCTCCTTAGGGGTCTTACTCCCCACTACCCTGTGAGAACTCCTGTTCTGCAGATAAACTGCAGTGCTACATGCCTCTACCCATAGAAAGAAAGGTAACCCCTGATCATGAAGCATCGCTCTGGCTGCCCCCACAATTGACCTGTTCTTTCTCTCTGCTACTCCATTCTGCTCAGGAGTGTAAGGAACTGTCAACTGTCTCTGAATGCCCTCCTATCTGTAGAATGTATCAAACTCCTTGGAGGTATACTCACCCCCATTGTCTGATGTCAACATCCGCAGCTTCCTCCCCGTCTGCTTCTCCACAAGGGCTTTGAACCCTTGGAAGACTCTCAACACAAGTGAGGACTTCTTGCTCCTCAAGAAGTAGATCCAGGTCTTCCTGGAGTAGTCATCAATGAAGCTAATGTAGTACTCAAAACCTGTCAAAGACACTGATGACATAGGACTGCATATGTCAGAATGGATAAGATCTAGCACCCCTGTAGCTCTTGTGGCACTGCTCGAAAAATCAGTCTTGGTGTACTTTCCCAAAGCACACCCCCTGCACACATCACTCTGCTCAATGTTGAACTTCAGTAATCCAGTAACCATGCTCCTCAACAATCTGAGAGTTGGGTGATGTAGGTGGGCCATCCTTCGATGCCATAGCTCACATAGCTCACTGCTGCTACTGTGTGCTAGAGCTCACTGTGGCTGAAACAAGAGCTTGTACAGCTTTCCACATATGACTCCAATGTCCATGGCACTAGACATACCTGTAGCCCTGGGATACACCTGCACTCTCCCATCTGAAAAGCACACCCCAAGACCCCTGTCCTCAATGGTGGAAACTGACACAATGTTCTTCTTCAGCCCAGGGACATACAACACATCCCTTAGAGTCATGAGACTCATCGACTCCCTCTGAAATGTAATGGTCCCCCGACCAACAGCTCTAACAACAGTGTTGTCTCCAAGGACAACCTCCACATCTCTACCTGTCTGAGATAGCTCAGAGAACATCTCTCGAGCTCCAGTCATGTGGCTCGAGGCTCCACTGTCAATATACCAAGTAGTAGAGGTGGATGGACTCCCCTAATGACCTACCAACAATGAATGCTCACTATCCATATCCATGTCTGTGCTGGTGGCTAAAGAGACTCTCTCTCTCTCCATCTGTCCAACATATACGGAAAACTCCCTCTGAAATGCATCACCAAACTCATCAACCTCTGCTGAGGCCATTGTCTGTTGTCCCTGTCCCTTCTTCTTCTTCTTGCTTGGACACTGTGAAGCATAGTGCCCAAATGCCTGACATGCATAACACTTGATTTTACTCAAGTATTTCTTCTGCCCACTCTGCTACTGGTGCTGCTTGGCCCCACCCTTCTTGGGACCCTTCTTCTTCTTGCCCTTAGCTTCCAAAGCCACATTCTTGTCATCAACCCCACTGTGAGATGTACTGCCCTGTACAAGACCTCTCCTAGTCTCCTCCTGCACAAAGTCATCCCAAATTCTATCCCAGGTAGGTAGGTTCTCTCTGCCCACTATGGCTTGCACAAATGCACCCCAGGGGTTTGAAGCCCCATTCACTGTTGTGCGTACAAGCTCTGTAGGGGCTACCACCTCCCCAACCGCTGCAAGTTCATCCCGAACTGCAGAAATCCTAGTAAGATATGCTGTGACTCCCTCACCCCCATTCATCTTTATACTTTTGAGTTTCTCTTTGAGAACCATATTCCTGTTCTCATTGGAACTCTCATACAAACTGATCAAGGCTGACCACATCAAGTGTGCCCTAGTCTTGACTGAAATGTGAGGGATAATGTGGTTTTTAACTGCATCTAGAATGATCCTCCTAGCTTTAAAGTCCTTCTTGTTGAAAGCTGATAGAGCTGCTGCATCTGCTGATGCGGGAATGACAACCGGGTTAGCTGTAGTGTTCCTAACTATATCCGGCCATAACTCATTCTCCTCCAGTATCAGTAAAATTCTGGCCTTCCACGGCACAAAATTTCTTGTCCCATCCAACCTATCCTCCAGTCTAAGACCTGTAGCCATCTCTACACGAACCCAACAAAGTGCTGCTCACTGACAGAAGGTAAAATACCAGAAAATCTGAGATCTGAAAATTTATGTGTGTCTACAAACTATCACTATTTTCTGCCCCCAAGCTCTGATACCATGAAGAAATTCTACGTTTTACTGTTTGCTGGTTTATGTCAACATTTTGTGGTTTTCACATACAGCCGGTTTTGCAATGGCTGTAGGTTACTTATGAAATTTTACTGAACAATTAAACACATAGTAAAATACACTAACAGGCTGAAAAACACATTTAACAATCACACCATAAAATGATAGACTCAGAGATTTTTGGCCAAAATCAAGCCCTGGAAAAACCCCCACGGGGAAAACCAGTTAGAGAGAGAGAGAGATTTTATTATCTTCAGCAAAATATTAGAACAGAAATACAGTGAAAATTTAACTTATCTCCACCCAAGATTTCATCTCGAAATCTTGAAAAACGTGCCAACATTAAATGCAGTCCGTACACCCTCGATTTATGTTCCATTAAATGCAGTCCGTACAGTCCTCGATTTCTGTGCAGCATTTAATGCATTTCGTACAGTCCGTACAACCTCGATTTATGTGCATCATTTAATGCATTCAGTACAGTCCGTACAACCTCGATTTTTGTGCCAGCAATTAATGCAGTCCGTACCCTCGATTTCTGTGCAGTCTCTCTTCTTGGGAATCATGCCAATGCCCTAGCTCGACCTCCTTCTCTCTCAGCTCAGTCTCTCCTTCTCCAAAAATGAAAAAGTCAAGTGTTTTTCCTCCCTCAACCCTTTTTGTCTAAACCCTAACTGGGAATCGAATCCAACGGTGGAGAAAGATCCAATCCAATGGCTAAGATTCAATGAGAGTAAAAATAACATTTATTGAAATCACTTAAATAAATTTACTCACCCACTTAAATTGATCAAAAAGTGACTTTAACTTTATATAGTCTCATTAAGTAGCTTTTAATGTGAGGGTCACCTTTTTCCCCTTTCCAAGTGACTTAGGCAAAAAGTCACTAAGGGAACAAATTCCTAGGTACAAAACTAACATTCAAGACGTACCTATCTATGCTAAAACTGTTCGGGACCTGTGCACAAAGAAACCAGGGAGGAAACCCAGAGATCCTCCCATTGTCCACATCATAGGGAAATTATTTGCATTAATAATAGGAAAAACCTTATTGGCCAAATATGACGATCCTGGGAACCCCACTGTCACTGTGCAGATTGGGCATACACAAATACCCAACGTATTGGTAGATTTAGGAGCAGCAATTAATGTCATAACAATCGAAACTATAAGAAAACTTGGGCTCACTAATCTTAGGCCAACCCCCACTGTTTTAGAACTGGCAGATAGATCCGCCATTAAACTTGAAGGAATTCTGGATGATCTCGTCATCATCTCAGTTGAATCTTGGGAGTATCCTTCTAACTTCTTGGTTTTACAACCTAAGTCGCAGCTAGGAGGACACCCATTGATCTTGGGAAGACCTTGGTTAGCCCAAGTGGATGCTTGCATCAGCTATCGATCTAGGTCTATGACCATATCAGATGGCACTGAGACTAAGAATCTCACTCTCTATCCTTCAGCTTGGCCGAGTCTAGAAGATAAAACTTCTTTATGGATGGAGCCAAAGGAAGAAGAGGGCGTTCATCCATTATTAACTATAGGGAAAGCCTTAACCTTTAAAGATGAAACTGAAGACGATGCCATTAATAACTTCATCAATGAACCCACCTCAATCAATAAATAAGTTTATCAAATCCTGAACATTACTCTGGGTAAGGAAGAACAATAAAATCTCACAGAAGAAGCACTAGTCGGTGACACACACATAATCCCAGTATTGAAAATTTTTAAAAGTATTCCCATTGAGGTAGAGTCTGGAAAAACCCTGAATATTAACCCCATCCTCTCCTTAGATAAACAGAAGTGCCTGATCAGTCTCTTGAAAGAACACAAGGGGGCATTTCCTGGGAGTATACAGACATGAGGGGTATTCCCTCTAACATGTGCACCCATCATATTTATATTAAAAGTGACTCCTGGCTTGTGTAACAGCCTCAACGACGAATGAACCCCAATCTTAGGGACATAGTGAAGGAAGAAATTCAGAAACTCTTGGAAGCAAGATTCATATATCCTATTTCAGACAGTGAGTGGGTCTCCCCGCTCATAATTGTACCCAAGAAAAATGGTAAATGGAGAGTCTGTGTCGACTATAGGGAGCTGAAAAAAGGCACACAAAAGGACCACTTTCCCTTGCCCTTTATCGATCAAGTACTCGACACCCTATCAGGGAAGAAGTTCTTCTCCTTCCTGGATGGGTTTAGCAGGTACAATCAGATTCAGATTGCTCCTGAAGACCAAGATAAAACTGCCTTCACCTATCCCTGGGGAACGTTTGCTCACAGAGTGCTCCCCTTTGGTTTATGTAATGCACCATCAACATTTCAAAGAGCTGTAATTTGCATATTTTCAGAATTAGTTAATGACAGTATGGAATTTTTTATGGATGATTTCACTCCTTATGGCAAGGATTTTGAAGAAGCACTGGAAAATTTGAAAAAAGTTTTAACTTGCTCTGAACAGACCCAGCTCTCTTTAAGCACTGCAAAGTGCCATATGATGATGAGTGAAGGAGTAGTATTGGGGCACTTCATCTCTGCTGATGGCATTCAGGTGGATCCCTAAAATATCAAGGTAATAAAAAATATACCTACTCCTACAACTCAAAAAGAGGTGTGAAGTTTCCTAGGACATACTGGATACTACCGAAGATTTATAGAAAAAATTTCCAAACTTGCTTCTCCTTTGTTTTCACTGTTAATGAAGGATGTGCAGTTTGTTTGGAATGAAGCATGCCCGACAACATTTGTTAAGCTTAAGGAGAAGCTATCCACGACTCCTATCTTAAGAGGGACCAATTGGACCCTACCCTTCCACATTTCTTTAGATGCTTCTGATATCGCTATTGGAGTAGTTTTATGACAGTAGGATGGTCAAGTACCTTATGCAATTTATTATATTAGTAAAAACTTAGCCCCTGCTGAACTTAATTATACTGTCACCGAGAAGGAGTTCTTAGCTATTGTCTACTCCACTAACAAATTTCGACACTACATTACTGGATATCCTACATTTTTGCACACTGACCACTTTGCCATTAAATATCTAATGAATAAACCTGTCACTAATGCCAGAGTGACTAGATGGCTCTTATTATTACAGGAATTTGATATTACCATCATAGATAAACCTGGAAAAGAAAATTTTGTCGCTGATTTTTTATCTCGTTTCACTAACAGTGATAATAATTTTCCTGTTGAGGACTCTTTTCCAGATGAACATTTATTTGCAGTTTCAGCTCATTCTCCTTGGTATGCAGATGTCGCTAATTACTTGGTTGTAGGAAAGCTTACGGCACATATGTCCAAAAGATAAAAGAGAAAAATCATCCAGCAAAGTGCCAGGTATTGTTGGGTAAATGGTCACCTCTTTTACACAGGTCCTTATCTTGAAATCAAAATATGTGTAAGGGAAGATGAAATCTTTCATATACTGAAGGCCTTCCATGATGAACCTTGTGGGGGACATTTTGCAGACAAAAGGACAGGACACAAAGCGCTAAGAATGGGATACTATTGGCCAACTCTTTTCAGGGATGCAAAAAGATATGTCCAGTCTTGTGATAGCTGCCAAAGGATGGGTCAGCCCAACAGATTAGATCAAATGCCTCTGCAACCACAATCAGTAATTGAACCCTTTGATAGATGGGCTCTGGATTTCGTTGGCCCTATCAACCCTCATTCCAAGTAGAAATCATACATCTTGGTCTATACCGATTATATGACAAAATGGGTAGAAGCTATAGCTCTGGCGAAAGCTAATGACCAAGCTGTGATTGACTTCCTATACAGTGAAATCTTTACCCATTTTGGGGTACCTAAGGAAGTAGTTACTGATGGAGGATCGTAGTTTATGTCACATCAATTTGAAGCTCTACTACGGAGGTATCATGTTCAGGATATGGTAGATTCACCTTACCATCCCCAAGCCAATGGCCAAGTGGAAAGCACTAATAATGTTATTGAAGCTATCCTCACCAAGAAAGTTAAGAGCCATCATAGATATTGGGCTGACAGGCTTCCGAAAGCACTATGGGCATATCGCACCACTTGGTGTAACACCACAGGTTTCTCTCCTTACGACTTAGTGTATGGAAAAAGTTTCATCTTCCCAATTGAATTTGAAATCAAGACCTTGAACACAACCATAGAAGTAAACCTGGATGTAATTGAAGCCCAGAAAAGAATATTGAACCAACTTAATGAACTGGATGAGAATCGGTTAGTTGCAGTGGACCAAATATTGTTAATTCAACAACAGAGATCCAATTGGCATGCCCGATTTATCAAAAGGAAGGTCTTTTGTGAGGGAGACTGGGCACTATTATACGATTCCAAATTTAAAATAGATTCCAAGGGCAAATTACGCACAAGATGGCTGGGCCCATACCTAGTAGACAGGGTATTTGATAATGACATAGTCTTCCTGGTAACTATCGATAAAAACCGCGCACCATTATTTTCTAATGGTCATAGGCTGCGACTGTACCGTAAACCAATTTCAAAGGATGCATTTATCTCACAAATTGTCACTGATCCAGATTACCAGCTAGCACAAGGGCAGGAATTTTTCTCTGCCTATGTCAATCCTTAATTAATCACTGTAAATCACGTATGAATCATTGTACATAAATAATTGTTGTTGTTTTTTTCGTTCTGTTATCTTTTCTTTTTCACTTTATCTATTTTTTTGTTTTTCCAAAATGTGCAGGGAAGCACCCAAGGATGGTGGTCAGATCAGGCTTGTCGACCAAAATTCATTTTTCTGTGACTTCCTGCACCAAATTTTTTTTCCCTTAAATAAATTTGTCACAGCTGTGACACCCATTTTCTGGCAGCTGCGACACCTTTTTCCAGCAGCTGCAACACCTTTTTTCTGGTAGCTGCAACACCTTTCTCCAGCGGCTGCAACACCTTTTTCTGGCAGCTGCAACACCCTTTTTCCGGCGACTGCGACACCTTTTTTCGGCAGCTGCGACACCATTTTCTGGCAGCTACGACACCGTTTTTCGGTCCGTCTGCTTAACATTTTCTTCCCTCTTTTCTGGCAGCTGCGACATCTTTTCCCGCAGCTGCAACTCCGCTATATTTAGCTGATTTTTCTATCATTGAAGGTTGTGCCTTTGCTTTTATTTCTTTATGACCTGCAGCTGTGACTCCTGTGTTATTAACAGATCTTTTTGCACGATAGCAACTCCTCTAGATATGGCTCTGATTCCTGATGCCAGCAATTTGACTCATAATGTAATATTAATCATATTTTTGACCATTTTGACATGATGGTTTTTGCTTCCTCGACGGGAAAGGTTATTACAACACCTCTGTAATAATGATTACATTTAATGACTACACAGTGCACAAGTTCAGCTTCCACAACGTCTGCAACCACACGTTCTATTATTCTCCAAAGGACATCCAACGCGCATTTCCGAAGGTATGGCTTTGATTAACCACTTGATTAAGTATCAATATAATTTGACAATATCAGTCATACCTCCCTTTTTATGCCCATTATTGCATCGATTAACTCTCTGCTCGTGTGACGTAAAGACTAATTATGCTACCTAATAACCGCCACCTTTCCCAATTTCAGATAAAATTTCAAATAATCCAGTGCGCTGAAACTTTCTGAATTTGCATGCATACTCTGTGTTGTAACCTCCATTATCGGAGTCTGTAATCTGTTGAACTGCAAAATAATTCCGAAGTCATAAACATGGGGATTTCAGCTCCTTATGAACCTTCAAACACACGAGAACTCAGAAGAAATGTTGCAGTCTTCTCTATCTTTCAAGCTGCTGGTTGGACAGAATTTTTCAAACGTCTGAATGGATTTCACCATGAAGCAGCCTTACAGTTTGCTTTGAACCTCACAAAAACTCACTCAGAGGTTTTGGGATTGCGCATTGAAGTTTCTGAAGCCATCATGGCTGAGGTCACTGGTATTCCTCAGGTGGGAAGGGCTTGGTTTGGACGTCGAGTCCCCACTACTGCAGTAGTACAGGAATTTCTAATAGAGGGGGAGTAGGTTCAAGCGACAAAAAGGGGGATAGTATTACAGTCATTGCCACGACCATGGAATCACATCGTTGTTTTTCTCAAGAAATATATCACCTGCGAAGGTAGGTACCAAACAGTCTATAATTTTAATTCTCTTTACTATCTCATCTCCATCACAAGGTTCTGGTAAATATTCCATATTATTTGCTCAATGATTCACATCATATGGTGGGGTTGGTCAAGTTTCCAAACATCCACTCTCCTCAATGACCCACCATGGC
>LPNX010072239.1:70494-144153 GCA_001517045.1 Pseudotsuga menziesii | reverse complement strand
ACCAGGTCGATCGCAGCAGCAGAAGCAGCAAGGGAAAGATGGGAAACCTTAGAAGCACAAATTGAGTTCCCCATTCTTAAACCCAGACCAATTGATGCCCCATAGGGGCCGGTTGAAGAAGAACCCCAAATTGAAGGACTTTTGTTCAAAAATAGGCTATTAAAAGAGGAAATCCAGACACTCATAAAGGAATTGGAAAATTGGAAAAAAGCGTGCAAAAAACAGGGTGAAAGGAAGCTGCACACATTGGTGGAAGCTGCAGATCAATTGGAAGGATCAAATCCTACCGAGCTTGGCAATGAGGAATAAAGAGTGGTTTGTCCCACCTATGGAGAAATATTTAAAGAATCAGGCCACAAAATTGTAATTCATGCCTTTACAACACAACAGTCTGCACCTACAACTGAGGAACGACAGGGACAACCTGAGTTGAGAGAAGATGGGACTCCCAAATGAAAACTTCAGGAGGATTAAGTTCCAGAGAAAGAAGATGTTGTAACACAAGAATCGGCATCTTTAAATATTCTTTCCAAAATTGCCACTAACTCTGGGACAGAGGAACCAAGGGATGAAGTTATTCCCGATTTTATGGATGAAGATTGCACTGTAACCCCAAAATCCTCCCATGACACAGAAATCATAGAAGTGGAACCACAACAACAAGGCAATGACGGGGTTGAACAAGGTGTTGTCACACAAGAACCAGCATCCTTGAATGTTCTTGTCCAAGTGGCTGTCCAAGTGGGAGGAGAACCAGGAATTGAAGGCACTCTGGAATTTAATAAAGAATTTTGTACTACGAATCCAAAATTGTCCCAAGACACATAAATACTAGAAAAGGAGCCACAACAACAGGGAGATGAAGAAGTGAGTCGGGATGTTGTCACACAAGAACCAACATCCTTGAAAATTGCAGTAGGGACTCTTGAAATGCAACAAGAAAATAACCCTGAAGTGGATGTCATTCCTGATATGGATTGGGTTGAAGATGAAAAAGTTCAAACACAACCCTCAGGTGATACTAAAATCCTTGAGGAACAACTGCATACTAAAGAAGACACCCAATCTCAGCAGCATGAGGAAAAAGAAGAACAAGGCTCTGTCACACAAGAACCAGTAGTCTCACGGCACCTGGCTAAGATAGCAGCTGATGATCAGGTAGAAAATGAAATTAAAATTCAAGAGGAAGTTGCTCCACAAGAACCAACATCCTCACAGTCAACTGCCAAAATTGCCACGAGAGAACCCCAGAAAGAAGACATTGTTACAAAAGAACCACCATGTCCAAGAGTGGTGGACGTTGTTGCTGAAGAGAGTCTAGAAAAGGTTGCTGTCACACAAGAACCAACACCCCCAGAAATAGCTTTCGATGTGCAGGATGTCCAATGTGGCACATCAGGTGACAAAGTATGGATTGATCCCCTTCAAAATTTCATTGACCTGGATTATGACAAGGAGGAGCATCATGAAGAAGAAGCCCTGAACCCTATAGCGGAAATCTCAATTCTGAGAATGGAGTTAATAAAATGGAAGAGACAGGAGGAATACCAAGAAGGGATAGTTTCCCTTACTGAGCATAAAAAGATTATCAAGATACTGGAGGAGAAATGGGCAGAAGAACATATGACCCAAAGACTTCAAGAAGAAGAGATATAGAGCAATTTAAGGGAGCTGAAAAATTTCCAGTCTATGCAGAAGGAAAAAGAGCAGATGTATGCTCTTTCTCAAGAACTCCTGGGCACTAGAGTACCTTATTCTTCTTACCCTATCTTTCTATTTGAACAATTTGTTTGGTTTAAGTTGAGAGTTTTGAAAGAAGGGAGGTCATTTGAGATAACAACCTTAGCAAAATTCTTGGAAACGTTTTTAAGAAGAAATTTTGAAAATCAAAATTTGTTGTATGAATAATATTTGCATGAGATGGCTTGCCCTCTGGACCACCATTCAAATCCTGTCCCTTTTTCAGGAGATGTTCAGTTGAGGTCCTTTGCTTCTTTTGTGAGCAATCATGCTCAGTGGGAAAGGTCTTTTCAAACCTTTTCTCACAATGAATCTCACTCTAATCTGCGGGTTCGAAGTGAGCCTCAAAATCCTGTTATTTTTCTTGCCTGACACAGGAGTTTTCTCTCATGCCCCATCCAGAATCGGCACATAATGGAAATGCAGGAGGAATTTATTTCAACCTATACCAACCATATTTCTATACACCAACAAGCAACGTTGGAAGGAAGTAAGCACAGATGGCAGGTTGCCTCTCCTACACTCAGGAGCAGAGACCCCTATTATTTTAGAAATTTTGAACAACACTTTCTAGGGTTGAGGGTTATGTTGGATGTATCAGGGAGTGTGGGGCTAATTGGTTGGGCCTGAAATTTAAATTTCCCCTCATTTGGTGGCCAGAAAAACCATACAGGATGGATTTCTCACTAACCAAGGCAAAGGAGCATGAATGCTAGAGATATTGGATTGCCCATAGAGGGTTCATAGAAAAAGAAGGAACGTCTTAGTTCCCCTACAACTTCTCTTCTCTCCATGAACAGAGCACAGTGCAAGATTCGGATTCGGAATAATGGAGGTTGTTGCATGAGGACATGCTACAGGACAGTTTTATCCTTAATTACCTCTTTTTGTCCTATCCTACCCCATTGAGCATGCCAAATAAATGTTTTACCCTCACTCTACTCTTCAATCCACCAAGGTATGATTGGTTATTGTTTTATTTTATTAATACTTATGATTGTGATAATGAAGGCTTCATATCTCTCAATATGCTAACATATGATGGTTTATAAAGGTATTTTGAGATATATAGACTACAGGAAGATCGGGCTGAACATGCTACAAAAAGGATGGGCATTTATCGCTCAAGTTGATCACCATCCATCCTACCATTGCCCAAGGAATGCGGTCCCAGTGTATCATCCCAGGAAAAGCTGTAATAGAATGCATTAGATTTGGAGGTCAACGGTGCGCTGTTGGTCATGTATAGCCATGATCTAAAGATATCATTACTCCTGGTTCGATTAACAGTTTCCCTATATTTCCTATCTTTAATCCTGCCACATTTGTAACAGTTGTTGTCATCTGTTCTAGTGTCTAGGTCTTATCTCTTCTGTCGGGAGCAGATCCAAGTCTACCCCATTGTTGTCTTGGACTAGGATAACATAAAGTAAAGGCTGCCTTGATTAGCGTGACAACCATCCATTTGGGAGTCTAGGAAGTTGTGGTTCCACCCCTTAGTTGCTTGCCCCTTTACCATCCATCCTAGATCCACCTCACACAGGAATCTACAAGGCTGGTGATAACATTTTGGCACCGTTTCCGAGAGGTAGAGGCCTACCTTAGTTCAACATACCTCACCTTTCCCTACGACATATCTTTTATTGGTGAATTACTTGTGTGGTTCACCTGGCGACTCCATCCTGTGACTCCACTGAGGATCTTACCCAACATATTAATCTTAAGTTATTAGAGCATACCATAAATCATAATGAATTCAAATGTATTTCTGAGGCACATGAAGGAAGTAACCAAAAACATGATTGAAAATACAAGACAAATAAATGAAAGGAATAGATGGAGGTCAGACTACGGGTATGAGGATGATCTCGAGCATGATTATGGACATGAATCTAGTTATCACAATCTTTATGATACCCACCAACTTCCTCACCCATGCAATAAATATTTCTCGACCATCCCGATTGGACCTGTAAGTCGACATGAACCTAGAAGTCAATCCCAATCAAAGCCTTATAGCCATGTAACTAGAGTTGTTAAAAAGCAATACAAACGGTCTCCATTTAACTTTTATGAAATACTGGGAGCACCTCATCCTATGCTAAATGATTACACTAGGAGGATGCCCCAGTTCAATGGAAATAAGGATATATATATTGAAATTCATCTGGATATTCTATGGGATTACATGGAATCTAGAGGTGAAAATAATGAAGATGTTTATATGTGAGCCTTAGGAGAATCCTTGCAAGGGGATGTTCAACTATGGTTTGATCATTTAGCACCAGGATCCATCACTGGGTATGACATGTTCGCAGATTTGTCAATTGATAGTTGGAGTAAGAACACTGATAAAATTTTAGAGTGTCAGTCTAGCAATGATTATGCCATTGATAATCAATATATTAACGAAGTGCTTTCTCAATTGGACCATTCCTCTCCTGATATGTTCCAAATTATGAGTGTGCCTGCAATTCATAAGAATGTTACAGAGTAATTCGAGAATAATGTTTCAAAACCTCATGATGAAACTAAGAAGGATATCAATCAAATCATATGAGATACTCTATTATTATTACCCGAAGCAGTCACAGAGCAAATCCTGGATCTGATCTGTGGAAGGGAACCTAACATGCACCACCAAGAAACATATGTAGTTGAGCCTTCCATTGGTGAGGTCACTAAAGAGAATTTAAAAGGGAAACTCCATAGTCATTGCCTAATTGATGATAATTTGAATCAATATCCAACCTATCCGAATCTGGATTCAGCCCTTGATCATATCACTACAGAAGAAGAAAAGGTTGAAATTAATAAAACTTCCGTTGAAGAGCAATCATGTGGTCATATTGTAGTTGAAGACCAAGTTTGTGAGGATAGAAATGAACATAGTGATGTTTTTCCTTATCAAATGAATGATGATGATCATTTATCCTCAGTTGAATGTAATGAACAATCTCAAGAAGAAGAACCACATGATGATGATATACTAGTAAGCGAGCTTGACCTAGAGCCTTCTTTGTCACATCTATTGAACTGGAATCTGTGTCCAAATAATCATCAAGAGCCTCCAAGGAATTATTGTTGTAATGCTGCCACTATTTCCCGTCATACTTTTGATCAAGGTGATTTGGTTGAGGAGATTAATCATAGTGACTCTAGTTCTTGGGATGTTAGTTTCAATCTTGCCAATTTCTCTAGAAAATGTCCCATATCACATGCAAGATTGGTGTTAACATCTTTAGGTGATACAAATCAAGTCGTAATTTGTCAATCCACCCTCCCATCCTAGCTTTTGAAGCCCTCTATGGTATCATGCAATACAGATTCTAGAAAGTGCCAACTGGTCAATGGTAAAGCATTTTATCTCCTTTCATCCTTGGTGCATAATGTTTTCAACTTTGCTAATTTCTTTGATTGGGTGAATGAAAAGCTCTATAAAGACCAAGTCCATATTTTCTCATTTTATAAACAACAAATGGGGTTAATCTCAATTTCTGGTTTAAAGAATTCTAATTTGTCCCTATTTTGTTTCATCATTGGTCATAATGTGAGAATGATTGAGTATGCTGACCAAGAAGATGAGGGAAAAAATGATGGCCTAGGAGGGATGAATTATGTATCGTATTATTTTCTTTCATCAAATTTAAACTTGCATAAATTTTATGATCCTATCGATCTATGGATGGAATAAGTATACAACAATCAATCTCTTCCCTAGCATGATTTCATTTCTCTTTATCCATATCTTTCTTTGATTTTCAAACAACAAGTTACAATAGCTTCAATTTTCGTTCACATTACTTACAACCTATCTTTGACTTGTTGTATCATTAACTGTAAAGAAAGCTCAATAGATTTGTTTAGAAAGTGGTTGCATTGGATTTATGATTTTACCTAGCACTTGTCTAAATTGGTTAGAGTAGGGTAGGTAGGACATGAATAATCCTTTCTCGGCAGTAGTGTAGAACCTTGCATCTTTGCCCGAAGCTCGTCTTTGAAGCTCTTAGTGTAATTTTGTTATCCTGCAAAATAAAAAATCAAACTTTTATTAAAATTTATGGTTATAGATTATATTTATTTTCTGCTTTTTAGTTTCATGCATCTTTACTTTCATTATTTTTTATACTATCCACATATTGTTCCGGCGACCGATCTGTGAGTTTGGTATAGCTCTAGACATGCTGCAGGTAGTCAGGGACATTTTTGGTAGCGGTTGCAGATCTGGATGGATTGATCGAGGATGCGAGAAGTAGAGTACGAGGACCAGAGATTCTGAGGTTCTCAAGCGCTCTTTTCAGCAGATCACTTGTCCCAGCTGGAGCCAGATGTTATCACATATATAGTAGCCAGGATACCATATTCTATTTTTCAGACACGGTACATTTTTCAGCCAGATATCTTACATATGAGATGTTAAGATGAGCATTTTTTTTTATGGATCATTATTATATTAGTGGACTATTGTACTCTCCCATGTCAATACTGAGTCTCAGGACACTCAGATTTGAGGACCGATGTAGCCATTTAGTCATTACAGAGCAGTTATTGATACCTAGTTTTATATAAGTGATTTCTCATTGGACAGATGATGTTTCAGATGGATTATATTGCATGATTATGACTCAACTTTTTATATTGTGTTATGGTTATCATTGCTCTTATACTGATTTTTGTGACATGTATTAACTTGTGGTATCATGATCTGGTGGTCATAATTATATGGACTTGGATGTATTTTGTACTATGTATTGATGTCCTTACTTAGACTTGGAAGTTCCTGATCTATACTCATTGGTTTTACCCTCCTTAGGGAGAATAGAGGTAGTCATTCCCACCATTGTTTTGGCTTTTTAGTGTTGGCTACATCATTCATTGTCTTCACCCATCCATTACCTTCCAGTTTAGTTTTCAACCCGACTGACTTCTTGACTTATGGCATGGAGGATCTTTTTCCCCACTAGAACTTTTGTTGGAAAAGCCTCCCTATTTATATTGTGTCTCGGCTCTGAGTTGGTGACAAAACTTTTTTTTGGTAAGTTGGATTGTATGCCTAAATCATTTTGGTCGGTTGTCTCGATGTTTGGCACTATGCAGAACTCCCCCTGGTCACTTGAGATGTTGTTGGCTAAAACTGAAAGCTCATGTACTACATGTATTGGAAATATTGAATATGCGCCCATGGAAAATGAAAATGATAAAACTGTGTTTATTAACATATGTAAATAGGGCAAGAGAAATGAAATGCTAAAATACTCCTTGAAGAGTATAAGAAAAGGTCCAAAAAGCAATGGTTAAAAATATGCTATATCCAAATATTGCTCACCTTATAAAAATAAATATGTCCCAGATGAAAGCTGCGATTATCTGTGCTTTTAAGCACTGGTGAAGTCCCAAAGGGTCATATAGGCCAAAAATTCCATGCAATAAAATTGATGGTCCTAATGAACCTGGATCAAGCTTGATGTAGTCATGATGCCTCAGTTGAATAAGCATTCTCTAAACAACTCACCCATTTGTGAGGCACTACCATTCCTTGTGTCGTTGTTTGTCCGACATTGGTTATAGTGAGTATTCCCATTCCATGTCCAAAGTGTCATGATGTTAAGTAGGAATTCATCCTTTGCCTTAGCCTGTCAATTTCATCCTTCACCCTTCACTAGCAAATTGGCTACAACTATGAAGTGAGTATAGTCTTGAAAGTCTAAGTCTGAGTAATAATAAATAAAGCCTTATATATGTATTGGTTGATGTACCACCAGTGAAATGAATGCTACTTTTTGTGATTGTTACTTGAATGAGTTGTAGAGCATGTCTTAGCCTTTTACACTTGCAGCAGATGGATGACAGTTTCAGTTATTATTGGTGTCTGATTAGTTACAGATGGTTATATTGTTTATTGGATATGATTGATGATCAGATAGAGACTTGTGAGGGGTATGAGTATACACCTTAGATGGATTTGGACTCTCTAAGTCTAATGAAACAGTTTATTTCTAGTTATGGGCACTTGCATATATGATCAGGCTCATTCTGCCTTTCTGATGTAGTTTTTCTTCACAGGTTGATATGTCTGAGCAGGGAGATGTTTTAGTTGGATCTTCTAGGGCGTTATATGGGCATAGGGGGTGCAGCCACTTGTTTATAACATAGTACCCCCATCCCAGAGAGACTGGTGGGCTCAATTTGACAACGCAGACACCCTAGGAGGCTGTTTTGGTAGGATCATGTTTACAAGGCAGATTATAAAATGATTAAATGGTTATTGAAGAAATCGATTTGGGCTATTGAGGCAAGGAAATGACATGGTATGAGTCATAATGATGATATTTATGTCCTCCACACCTTCTCCAGCAGTTGCAGCACCTGATTGGGCCCACACCTATTTTTGGGCATTTTTATATTATTTTCTGGAGCTTTTGGGAGGTTCACGATTTCTTCAAGGAGGCACAAAGTCAAAGAATTAAATTTTTATATTATTTTATTGTGCCATGGGAACACCCATAGGGAGTTAGTCAAACACTATTTGGACCGACCATGCGATTCATTTATTTCTTGTTGAGTAGGTTACCCTCTTTATGGGTGATTTAGTCCACTTTGGTACTTTATGGTTATATTGATCCATGTATTCTATGTTGAGCTCATCTCAACCATTGATTATAAAATTTTATCTTTTAATCTTAGCCGCTTGTTTTGAAATTGGTTAGAATTCGATTATGGTTGTGGTTCTCTCATTTCTATTTAAAGGAGATAGCTTCTCATTTGTAAGAGGTCTTTGGCTCTTGGATCTGAATAATAGAAATACTTTTTTGTGGATATTTTAGGGTTTTGCTTTGCATCTGATGTTCTCAAATGGTGATTGGATATTCTTCTACTTCCTAGCATTGTGGAAATTCTTGTGAGATCTATATTTTTCTGCTATCATTGTTTTTTCCTACAGGAGAGCGTTTTGGCTAGAGCGTTTTTGTAGGGGGACCTCAACTCGCTCATTTTTCTTCATCTTGGATCAGGGGGTTTTCATTAGTTTCATTATGATCTATGATTACTTCATTTTAATTTCTTGTATCATTTGGTTTCTTTATCTTGTATTGGAAAATATGATATTGTTGGCGTTTGCTCATGCAAGATAGGGGGCGCATTGGTCGCTTGTGGCTTACATCCTTCATAGAAATCACTTGGATCTTCCAGAATTGATCAGGATAGCAAGGATCATCACTGTTAAATACTTCTACAAGGTAAGATCTTACAGGTAAGTCTCTTCTTTTCAGATCTTAATCCATTGTACCTTTCTTTACTTCAAATTTTTCGAAAAACTCCTAAAATACTAAAAACCCTAAAAAGCAATAAATATGGGAATCGTCTAATATTTGGCCAAACCACTTCTGGGTTTCATAGATCAAGCCTCTCCTTCACTAAATCTACTACAATGCTGGTCAAACTCCTGCTGGTTTGACCTAGATCTGACTTTTAGCCAAAAAAACTGCATAAACCCCCACTTAAAATTTGACCTACTAGGGTTTTGATTTTTATTTTTATTTTTGATTTCACAGATGGATAGATCGGGTCCCACACTTTCCAGATTCTTGGCAGTTTGACCTACATCTGAGTTTTTGACAGAAACAACCCTAGCGCCCTCACTGAAAACTGGACTTTTCCTGAATTGACTTTTTCTAAAATCTGACAGGATAGGCTTATAGATCAGGGCTTGAGTATTCCAGAACACCCCCAACACTGAGCTAGTTCCTTCTAGGTTTCCCTAGATCTAAAAAACTAGTTTTCACCCCCTGGCCCCCCTCATCATATTTTGAATTTTCCAGATCTGATCTTTACTGAAATTTTCTGATTTGGGTTTGCAGATCAAGCTACCTTGATCTCATTTCCCCTTCAACGCTGAGTTGATAGACTCCTGGTGACCCTAGAATTGCAGATCTGCTTCTCCAACCCCTAGCGCTAACCCTCCATTGAGCTGGTTTTCCTATAACCTGAATTTTTCAGGCCAAATCCTTTTTGGGTCCATAGATCAGGGTATATCCCAGGTGGTTTCACTAAAACGTTGTGTTGATGCTAACTCCATTTCCCAATGCACATAAGACACTGATCTCCTATCTCTAGCACTAGCCTTAGATTGACCTCACTCCCATTCCCTTTTCCAACATTCATTGATAACTCAAGTTACCTATGTTTCACTAAGTTTGTTTCCTTGGTACTAGACAATCCCAACTCTGTCCTTGCTTACCCTGTCACAATTACATTTCCTAAGACAGTGGTCATCTCCATCAGTTGCTACTACCTAAACCATAGAGCTAGGGTCTCCATTTACCTTACACCTTACATACCTTAAAGACTCATTTGATCTGTTCTGGTGTTTAGGTCTGATATCTCCTGTCGGGAGCAGATCCGGGTCTCCCCCATTGTTATCTTGGACTAGGATAACATAAAGTGAAGGCTATATTGATTGGCGTGACGACCATCCATTTGGGATTCTAGGTAGTCATGGTTTCACCCCTTAGTTTCTTGCCCCTCTACCATCCATCCTGGATCCACCTCACACAGGCAACTACAAGGTTGGTGATAACAACCCCCAATGGTCTCCACCCCCTCTATCTTCCAAGTCACTTGTTTTTAATGGTTTGGAGAAATATCAATGACAGGTTCCTATTACTACACTTGCTCAACCCTCCGTCTTATCTCAGAAGACCCCAGAGGGTGATGTCTGAGTAGAGGAGGAAGGGCTGAATAAGGAGGTTAATTCTCAATGTATTTAACTATGAAAGACTTAAGCTAAATTGGTATGGAATTAACAACGTAGTAAGTAAATTTACATTTAAACAGTTAATCAAACAAGTAGCCGAATGTAGAAAACAACTAGGTCACTTTTGGCCCTAATTTTTTTTTTGTAGGTCGCTCTTTTTGGGCCTAAATAGGCGACTAAGTCGCTCTTATTGGGACTGAATAGGCGACTGGGTCGCTCCTTTCGGCCCAAAATAGGCGATTGGGTTGCTCCTTTCGGCCCAAAATAGGTGACTGAGCCTACAAAGGCAGGTCGCTCTTGTCGGGGCCAATCTGGCAAGGGGGTCATTCTTTTAGGCCTGAAATAGGCGAGGGGGTTGCCTATTTCGGCCCAAAAGGGGTGACTCAGACCGTAAACTGAAAAAAATTAAAATCAAAACTGGGAACAACCGACAGTAACTGGTACTATATTCAAATAGGCTCGGGTCGGCCTCAAGAGGGCTCGAATAGCAACATAAATGGAAGAAAACTTGAATGAAAACTACTAAGTAACTAGCTAAAAATATACAAAAGCTATTAAGCGCCAGGGATCCAGTGGGATCGACCCAACAGAGTCGCCAAATTGTAGCAGGGAACAAACCCTAGCCACATGAATTTACACCTACCTTCCATCTATAGGATGGAAGGATAGAGTCAAATGGATGAAGAAGAACCTGCAATAAATTGTTAGAGTAAAATAATGGATAACCTGCAACAAAATGTTAGAAATCACAGCATTTATATCTAAACAACCTACGAAACAAAGACTAATAGACGAAATGAGACCATATACCTTCCAACTTGTTTTAAAAGGGGGCCACCATGCCCTGGCTGAAGAAGCTACCTCTCTACAAGTTTGGCTGGTATGGATCAAGGCTCAACATGTAAGAGGTTTGTCTAGTGGAGAAAAATGGAGTGAAGGGAATGAATGGCTTGAGAATGATGGTTTCTCAAGGCACTCATACGGGCAGAGTAACGGTAGGAAGAAATGGAGGTGTGTTGATAGTGACCCCTACACCTCTATTTATACTTTTTCTCAACTTTTTAGGGTTTTTAGCCCTTGGTCAGGGTTTTAAGCCATTTTCACCTGTTTCTTAGCTCCTTTTGAGGTTTTTAGCCCTTTCTTGAGGGCTTTAGCCCCTTTGTGAGCTATTTTTGGCTATTTTGTGGGGTTTTAAGCCCTTTTTGATGTTTTTTTAGCCTTTCAAAGAAAACCATAGGTTAAACGAGGTTATAAGGGTCAATAAGGGTTAGGAAATGGATGTCTTCATGTGGTGTGGGCCATATGGAGCAAGTTGGGTAATTTTTTGGGTTAACAAGTATTCTTTTGGGGACTATTGCCCTGACTTACAATGGAGGTTTTACCTCGACTCTTACAAGACCAATTACATTAATGACACCTTCTGATCGGAGGTAAAACATCCTCGAAAGGAGGTAGAATAAAAGTACAACAAAATATAATAATAATAATAAAACAAATAATACAATGAAGAATATCTTCTGAAGTTACATTTACAACAACAAAAACGTGGGGGGGCACAAGGTCACGTTTCCCACCCTATAGAAAGTGTCCCAATGGAACATTGTTTATTACTAATAAAATATGATTTCAAACATAAGAATAAATATGAAAACACTATGAAACATTATAATGAATATAGTCGATTATAACTTCACAACATCCTATTAAATATATATTCAATAACATTTCCTTCTTTTTATTTATAAAAATAGAGGCACGGTTACTATAAGACTTATCTAATACAAGTCTCCTCTTGGAATAAAAAAATATCATATGATAAGGAATCTCTATACTAGGCCATTTTTGAGGTCACTGGTCCAATATAACCTTGGTCAAGCTTATCATCTTACTATTGGCACATCTTCTCCACAATCTTATTTCCATCTAAGAAAATAACCTTACCTTGAATAAATTAGCATAGATCCATTTTAAACATGGATCTATCAAGCAGTGATCAAGCACTAAGAGGGATCCAATTTTTTGAGGCGTACATTTTTTTACCATTTGGATCTGTCTCGTTACTTGATAAATCTGGGTTTAAAATAGATGTTTAATCTTTTTTAATTTTATTTAACTTGATATATATATATATATATATTTAATATTTAATATTTAATTATGTCAGCTAGCATAATGTGACTAACGTGACAGGATCTCCCCATACTGGGCTGGATAGCACCACCATGAAAGTCTATAGAGCAACAAACATCAATAAATTATATATTTTAAAAAATCCAATAATAACACAATGTTAATAAATTGTATTCCAAAAATAAATGTTGGGGTATATTAGTCACTATATGTTTTTAGTATTAACAAGTTTAATTTCTTTAACTTTGAAATTGAAAGAGATTACTTTAATACAATTTACCTTTATAAGTTTTGTAAGTTATAATCTTAAAATCTTGGCAAGTTACACTTCACATAATTTTCATATCATAACTTACCACAATAAGACTTCACCATATTCACTAGATATATTTAGGTCATACCACACACCATGTATTAAGTAGATAATACTTTCCATAATGATTAGAATAACCACAACAAATATGGTGTTCACATGGACTCAACAATTTATAACAACACAATCATGTTATTGATGTATTCATTTAAATGCATTTATCATCACAAAATTACAACAATGAAATGCATAAGCCAGAGTTAAAAAGAACCAATAATTATTGCAAGTAATTGACAAACATCCACATAAGAATTGAATAATTAATTCCAAGAGGAACTCTTTTCTAAAATCCAATTGAATTTAAATCCTATAATACCATGTTACAAGTTCATATGATCAATAACGATATCATGCAACCTATCACTAGGTACCACGACACTATAAAGATAATCCAACATGAAATGTCCACTTTTATCTTCATTATCTCCATCATCATTCTTCCCTTTTCATTGTGGTCTGACTCTAGCTAAATCAAACCTTGTTTCTATTACACTCCATTGAGGAATTATTGAGGATCATGGATACGGTATGACTATCAGACTATTAAGTAGTGGTGCAATTGTTGGGATTTTCTTAGTTAAGGATATACATTTGTAAGTCTAGCAATATGCAATTCTCTAATAGTACAACTTGGTTTGGTCAACATAATTCTCATATTTATCATGACCTTCACTTAGTGGATTATGATTTGTTAAAGAGCACAACCTAGATATATAGTCCTGTATGATCTCATAACTTTTCAACATACATTCATATATAGACCTCTTTTGCATTCATATATACACTTCTCAAAACTTCACCATAAACATCACTCTTACACATATAGTATGTTTTGAATACATGATATTATATCATAATTTCCTACATAAAACATATATTGACGAATTTTGTTTATTCATTGAAACTAAAATATATTAATGTATCCCTTCCTTTTTATTATAGGTTTCTTCATCATCTATGTTACTAGTTTTTAAGTGCACAAGTATCTCTATATACAATCAAAATGAAATTATGATAAACTTAGTAAAATCTATAACCTTATTTTTCATATATAAATATTATTTTATATTACAACTATACGTAATTAAATATTATGTATTATCTTAACATCCAATAAAAACACTAAAATCTAGGTATAATATTAGCTTATAACATGTATATATATATATATATATATATATAACCTTTTATGCATTTGTATATATATCATGTTACATAGTGTGTATTTATAAGTTCATCATATACATATATTTATATTTTAGTGCTTTTATTGGATGTTAACTTGGATAAATAAATAATATTTAATTATGTATAGATGTAATATAAGATTATATTTATATGTGAGAAAAATAATATTATAGATTTTATTTTCTTATCATAATTTTATTTCACCATAAATTGATTGAATTTATAGAGATTAAGCAATGATACACTTAAAAATCTAGTAACATATCATGAAGAAACAAATAATAAAAGAAGGGATCAATTAATTTTAATCTTAATAAATAAAAAATAGAAAAGACATACTTTATGTAAGGAAAGTACGATATAATATCATGTAGGTAAACATACTATGTATAAGAGCGATGTCTATGGTGAAGTTTTGAGATGTGTATATATGAATGCAAAAGAGGTGTATATATGAATGCATGTTGAGAAATTTATGAGACCATATGAGACATTATCTATAGGGTATGCTCGCAAACAAATCATAACCCACTAAGCTAAGATCATGATAACCTATGAACATTACTCTAAGATTGTGTTGGAAATTGTGAAACTTCTGAAGTTATCCTTATTGTACTTGTATTGTATTTCCGTGTACCTCATATAGGATATTATACTGATATAATTACGCAAAGAAAATAATATAAAATAAATCTTATTTTTGTATTTCCCCAAGTTAGATCGACCCAATAAGTTAGACAAGTCAACCATGTTAAGGTATAAGTCATTTTTTTGTGATGTGTACAAATAGAAGGAAGATACGCCTCATTTAGTCACTCATCCAACGCAAGCAAATTCACTCTCTCTTTTATAAGTTTGCAACATCAGCCAAAAGGAGGTTTTCTAGGGTTTTATCTTAGAGATATTTTTCTCTCTCTCTCTTTCTTCTTTTCTGTTCTTAGAAGCTATCATCTCTATATGAAGGTTTGTTGGGTTTTTCCCGATTGGGTTTCCCCAGATAGATTCTTTTGTTCTTTGTTTTTGTGCTTTGTCTTTATTCTAGAGATCTCATTGTTTATTTGTAATTAATTTATACTACTATAATCTTGTAAAAACTAACATGGTATTAGATCAGTTCTAGAAGAGGCCATTGTCGGAAGCTAGGGTTTAACCTTTCAAGTCCTTCCCTCATCTCTTTAGCAAAAAAAGCACTGTGGAAACTTCGCTCTAGGAGAGGTGCATGTTTTGGTGAAAGAAAAATCAAATTCTAAAATAAGAAGAGGTAAGTCCAAAATAAAAACTTGGGATAAAATGTTAGATAAAATTAAAAGTCAATTTATGCAAAAGGATTATCAGTTGACTCTCATTAGACAATTACAAAATCTTAGACAAAAGGGTATGGCAGTTAAAGAATACACAGAAGAATTCTTTAAGATGAGTATTAGAGATGGACAGAGACAAGCCAACATTGAAAGAGTGGCCAGGTATAAAATTGGACTAATATATGAGATACAAGATGATATCAGCTTGTTGAATTTGAAGACTGTTGAATATGCTTATCAGGAAATCTCAACAGTAGAAGAGAAGCTATTAAGAAGACAAAACCAGAAGAATAGAGGAAGAAGTACAATAAAAGGAAAAGGATCTCCAAATAGAGGAGGTAAGTTTCAGACCTCTAAGGATGAAACAGATGGTTCTAGTAGTCAAACACCCCAAAGAGGAGGATTCAGGGGAGACGGGTTTAATGCTAGAGGAAGAGGCAGAAACAGAGAAGTGAAATGCTACACATGTGGTGAGATTGGACACATGTCGTGGGAGTGCCCAAAATTTGTTCCTACAATCTACCTTGATTTCTATGCTTGTACGACATGCAATAATGACTGTACGATCTGGCTGTGTGGTCCAATGAATGTACATAAATTTCTTGGGAATCATACCTTCAATTTTTCTTGATGATCAGTCTCTCACAAATCAGAAATCTCCTTCAAGATTTAATGTCTCTCTCTCACTTGTCTTCTCCTCCTTTTGATGTCTCTTTCTTTTCCCCAAACACTCTTTTATACTTTACCTTATTGAAACCCTAATCATATCTACCATAAATATCTAATCAAAGGATGATGATTGTTGATCAAAAGATCAGAATGTGATGATGATGATGTTGCTGATCAAAAGTTTAGAATATGATGATGATGATGAGGATGAGGATGATCGAAATTTAAGAGTATGACAGTACTGATGATGAAGATCGAAATGTCTTTTGGGTTTTACCTTTTATCTTTTGGGGCATCTATATTGAGGAAGATTTTGCTGGGTTTTTCCCATTAGGGTTTTCCCAAGATAAATCTTTGTGTTCTTTTTGTGTGGTTGTGCTTGTCTATGCTTCAGTGATATTTTGGATTATGGTTATACTATTATGATGCTAAATGTTTTAATATCTAATATAAGCATTAAAAACTCAACACAGATGTTTCTCTCAAAAAAAAGGGAATTGATTATGAAGAGACATTTTCTCCAATAGCACGATATACTTCGATTAGAACTATCATGGCACTTGCATCCATGATGAAGTGGGACTTACACCAGATGGATGTGAAGACAACCTTATTGAATGGTGTGATTGAAGAAGAAGTATACATAGAAAAACCACAAGGATTTGAAGTTGAATACAGAAAGACTCACGAATGCAAGTTGAAGAAGGCCATGTATGGCCTGAAGCAGGCTCCCAGAGCTTGGTATGGAAGGATGGATAGTTTCCTGATGAGCATGGATTTTCCAAAAGTAAAGCCGATCCTAACCTTTACTTCAATATTATAGAAGACAAACCTATCATACTATTACTATATGTGGATTATTTATTTCTAACAGAGAATGATAAACAAATTGTGGAAAGCAAGAAGAAACTCGCTGAAGAATTTGAGATGAAAGACCTTGGGTTAATGCATTATTTCCTAGGTCTGGAAGTATGGAAAAGATCAGAAGGAATCCTTCTCAACTAGGGAAAGTATGCAGTAGATATATTGAAAAGATTTGATATGTTGGAATGCAAAGCAATGGCCACACCCATGGATTCCAACCTGAAGTTGTTAGCTAATGAATCGTCAAAGTTAGTGGATGTGACTCAATACAAAGAGATTATTGGGTTGTTGATGTACCTAAAAAATACCATACCAGACATTTGTTTTGATGTAAACACCTTGAGTCAGTATCTAGTTCAACCTAGACGTGTTCACCTAATAACTGCAAAACATGTGACGAGATATCTGAAAGGGACTATAGAATTTGGTCTATACTATGATGGAAACCATGAGTACAGATTGTATGGCTATACGGATGTATATTGGGCTAGAAGTGTATCAGACATGAAAAGCACATCAGGTGGATGTTATAGTCTTGGATATACTATGATTTCATGGTTTAGCAGAAAATAGTCTAGTGTTGCTCTTAGCATGGCTAAAGTAGAATATATAGCAGCTTGCTCTGCTAGTTGTGAAGCCATATGGATTCGGAAGTTGATTTCACGTTTATTCAACCTGGAGTTGGATACTACTGTGATTCTATTTGATAATCAAAGTTGTATAAAGATGACAGAGAACCCAGTGTTCCACGATAGATCGAAGCAAATAGAAATCCGATATTTCTACATTCGAGATATGATGCAGAAGGGAGCCATAAAGCTCCAATATGTGAGTACTGATGAACAAGTTGTTGATGTGTTGACAAAGACTCTATCCTGGATAAAGTTTGAATACTTTCGAGACAAGCTTGGTGTTGTGAAATACCTTCCTCGAAAGGGGGAGCAGTGATGTTGCAGTGGGATTGTATCGTCCCTGGACATTTGTCCTAAAGCGATCCGGTGACTTTGGTTCTTGAGAATGAAGAGGGATTGTATCATCCCAGAACTTTTGTTCAGAATGAATCTAGTGATTTCGATCCTCAAGAATGTGGTAGGATTGTATCATCCTTGAATTTTTGTTCAGAATGGATTCGGTGACTTCGGTACTCGAGAACGTGGTAGGATTGTATCATCCTTGAACTTTTGTTCAGAATGGATCCAGCGACTTCGGTACTCGAGAACATGGTAGGATTGTATCATCCTTGAACTTTTGTTCAGAATGGATCCAGTGAATTTGGTACTCGAGAACGTGGTAGGATTGTATCATCCTTGAAATTTTGTTTAGAATGGATCTGGTGACTTCGGTACTCGAGAACGTGGTAGGATTGCATCATCCTTGGACTTATTCCTAAAGTGATAGGGAGTGATTATCCCGTAATTGAATCCGGTGACTTCAATTGTCGAGAATGTGGTGGGATTGCATCATCCCTGGACTTTAATCCAAAAGTGATCCAAAGACTTTCGTCTTTGTATTGTGGATTGCAGGTTGTTGATGATGATGATAATGTTCCTGATCGAAAGATCAGAATGTGATGATGATGATGTTACTGATCGAAATATCAAAGTGTGATGATGATGATGTTACTGATCGAAATATCAGAGTGTGGTGATGATGATGTTGTTGATCGAAAGAGAAAAGTATGACGATGATGATTGTTGATTGAAAGTTCAGAGTATGATGATGGTGATGATGTTGATTGAAAGCTCAGAGTATGATGATGATGATGATGTTGATCGAAAGTTCAAATGATGATGTTGCTGATCAAAATGATGTTGTTGATCGAGCGATGAAAGTGTTGTTGCTGCTGAAGGTTGAAGACAAAGACTATATGTTGAAGATGATGAAAATCTTCCAATGATTTATAGATGTATCACCCTGATGATGTTGATGATGCCCTCTCTCTCATACTATTGTTGTTGTTGATGTTGTTTTAGAATAGCCTTCTCGTTAAGGGGGAGTGTTGAATTATTGTAACTTTGAAGAATATTCTAAATATATATTTTTAGTGGTCCCCAATGCTCCTATTGTGAGAATCACTTGTATTAATTTGTACCCCGATGTTCCTATCGGGAGAATTACTAAAATTCATGAGGAATTCCCCTCCATTGTAAGTCAAGTCATTAGTACCCCAGCTGTGGTTACTTTAGCCTACATAACTGAGTTAGCATTACTCGAGCCTACATAAATGAGTTAAATATTAAGTGAACAAAATAATATAAATAGAGGGAGGTGCTCCTCATTTGAGATACACACACTCACTTGTGTAGCGCATAAGAGAGAGAGAGAGAGAAAGAGTTGTAGCTGGAGAAGGAGGAGCATTCTTTTTGGGTTTTACCTTTTATATTTTTGGGGCATCTATATTGAGGAAGCTTTTGCTAGGTTTTTCCCTTTAGGATTTTCCCAGGATAAATCTGTGTTGTTCTTGTTATACTGTTTTTTTCAGTGATCCTGTCTATATGCTTTTGTTATGAAATTGAAATTAAATGTTGATAATCTAGCTTAGCATATGGAATTTTAACAAATTAAACATTAATCATTATTAAAGATTCATGACTTTACATTGGAAAGTCACGAATGGACACATATAAGTCCAACCCTTGTAAATGTAAATTATCATCGAATATTTATAAATTATATTATTATCATCCATTCATGGAGTTTTTAGCTTATTTATGCTGGTTATTTTTCTAAGAAAGAGATTTCTCTGTTTCATATTGGTGTTGTTACAATTTTATGAAATTTTGTCAATGTAGGAAAGAAGGAAAACTTACGTGTTCTGAGGAAATTTCTGAGTTTCTTCTTTTGAATAGAATTTTCCTCTTTGGGTTTTCCCTAGGATGGGGTTTTTCCCAGTGAAGGCTAACAAAAATAGTTGTTTATCCAAGGAAGCTGCGTTAGCAAGTTGAAACTCTCGACGTTTCGATCCTTACTCTAGGATCATCATCAGGAGACAAACGAAGACTGTGGTGATGTAAAATAGCTTGGAAATTTATTAATACACAAATTTGTGAGGAAGTATAGCTCTCTCTCTTTACACTTTCAACTTCCTCACAAATTTGTGTATTAATAACTTTCCGGGCTATTTTACATCACCACAGTCTTCGTTTGTCTCTTGATGATGATCCTAGAGTAAGGATCGAAACGTCGAGAGTTTCAACTTGCTAACGCAGCTTCCTTGGATAATCAATCTTCTACTGCGTAATGACTACATTTAGACAAAAATAGTTGTGTTCAATGTGTATGTTAAGTTTCATGTGTTTGAAGGGATTTTAACATGTTTTTTTTTTAATTTCAAATTATGGCAAGTGATTCTTTAATTAAAAATCTAGTTGTTGAAAGTGTTTGACATAATGTATGAATGATATTTTTCACATTTATGTCATTTTCATTCACATTGATTTATTTACCAAGCATATTGTTGATATTTTCCATACTAATTGTTCATGTAATCACCAATTTTCACATACTACCTTTTTATTGAACATACCTGCAATAAGTCGTAAGGCATAAACCCCATACCATCACATCAAGTTGTTAAAACTCGGACTTGAATTCAACACACATCACACATTCATGAAACTCATCACACATCCCATGCATACATTTTTCATGGCATTGCAAGATGATATAGTGCAACTAAGTACATTTAGCAATGGAAATAAATACAAAACAACAAACTACAAATACACATTTGACACTAATATTTTGCTCCAAAGGCCCTAGAAAAAGCCAAAAGGGGAAAACCAATCCACAAGAGAGAAATTTTATTGTCTCATGAAGGAAAAATTCTGAGAATTTATAGCAGTCATTTTTGGTATAAAATATCATTGTACTTATCTCACTCAGTCATCCCAAACTCCTCGAAAACTGTATCAACAAGCTTTCACTATTCTACTAATGTACGACCTATTGATTAAGTTGTCATTGATGCCAATGGTGTCTGGTCATTGATTCCAACTATTGAGTCCTTGGTGCCCCATATGGAGCCCTTGAGGGTTAGTGTTTAGTTTGTTTTTGTTTGTGTCGAAGGAGCCCTTTTGACCTTGTCCAAACCCAATCTTGAAGCCCTTAGAGGCCTTGGAACAATGACAAAATCCCTGGTTACCCATTGACTTGGTCAAGTGCCCCTAAGTGGTATCTTGGTCCCATTTGAGTCCAATGTCAATTTCCTTACTCATGGTTGATATTTGGTTATTGGTTTTTGTGTTGCTTGTTATGCTAGTACTTGCTTTAGTGTCTTGATTGGTTGTTGGATGGATGATGTGGCTCATGTGTGTAAATTTTTTGATGTGTTGATAGTGAATCCCATTGTTTGCATTGGATGGTATTGAGGTTGTTAAGTTATTGTGGGGTCCTTGAGTGCACAAGCTTAGATCTTGATCCTCTTACATGTGGAGACTTAGGTCTTGGAACCCACACTTATGGTGGTATGTTGGAACCCATTATTATGGGGTGCTTGGTGTCCTCTAAATTTTAGGTATTGAACCCACAGATATGGTGGTTTGATGTTCTTTGGACTCTATATGTTCATTGGCATCTATTATCCTTGTGATCATGCATATGAATCCCATAAGGTGTTGCAAACTAGTGGTGAGGTCTTTGTACCCCTCTTTTGGGGTGTTGACACTCTTATAGTAATGAATATATATATTGGAACCACTAGATATGTTTTTAATGATATGGAGACCTTGAACCATGATAATGTATGGTCCTATTTGTGGTCATATGGTTATTGGGATGTAGATGGAGGTAGATCCCACATACGTTCCTTGATATGTTGAAGAAGACTTTGAAGAAGACTTTGAAACTCTTGTAGTTGGTGGTATGGTCTTTGACACCCTCATGTGTGGGGTTTTTTATGTCCTATACAAATTGAAGAATGTAAGGGTATTAAATTGAGAATTTGCACATAAACCCATAATAGGGAGATATTCATCTTCAATAAATTTTTGTTGATATGTGGAGCATCTTCTAACTCCTTACAGTTGAGGAGATATGAATTTTTGAAGTTGGGGTACCCCACCTTTTTGGGTGAGCCGACCAAACAAAAGAGAATTTAATTATTTGTAATTTTGAATGGCATGTCGGTCTAAGGTAACATTTTTTCTCCAAAACCTATATAAATAGAATATCAAACATTTCATTTGTTCATCATCAATTCTCTTAGGAATTTCACAACTCTTAGAGAAAAGTGTGGAATTTTGTGACATAAAAATTTCTGGCCATCTTCACTAAAATTGGCATAACTTTCTCATATGGAATTGGAATTACAAAAATTCTTGGCTTGTTGGAAAGCTTGTTATGAGGGCTATGTGATGACAGGATCTATAGTTTATTTTCTTTTTCTACTTTTTCTTCATCTTGTGATCTTCAATAAGGTATGGTTCATGCTTCATGGTTTCTCTTGTAATGGCACATGTCTCTCATGGATAGAGTTCCTCTTTAATCTTAGTATGTGAGCCTATATATTGGTATATATATTTGAATTCATTGAATATGTTATGGAGGATATGGTGATGGTTATCTTGGCATATATATTGATGTGATATTGATATAGATCTTGATGATTATCTTGAATTTCGTTGGCATATATCTTGGTGTTTTGATTGTTATATAAGTGTAGTATTGAATGAGAAGTTGACATGTAAGTAGTAGATCTTGTGAGTTATTTCTTTGATCAACTTAATTTTTTTCTTTGAAAACTAGTTTGACAAATGTTGATCATTGTGACTTTGGCCTAAGTGGAGTTGGATTGTTATTGATTGTTAATGACAACCTTTGACAGTGTTGTAAGTGACTATTTGCTTGATATTTGTTTGATTTGTTGACTTGATTTGAGTAGAGGGAAAAATCCTTTTGTGTCTAAGAATTTATGAGATTGATTGAGTGTCAAATAGTTGGTTAAGTATTTTATCTTCTTGTAGGAGGTTATTTGGTTGAATTATATCATGTTTAACTATCTGTGATTGAGGTTGGTAGTGGTGTCATTAAGTTGAGTGTGTTTGGACAAAGTTTGGTTGACAACATGTGAAGTCTCTTGGTTGCTCAAATGTGTCTCTTACTTGATGAACTAGGCCAAGTAAGAAGGGTTGGTTGAATTTCAGAGCACTTCATTAGGTTAACACAAGTATATGATTGATTTGTCACAAGTACACAAGCATCTTGGCATAATTGAGAAATATTGGCACAAGTTTCCATATGTGCAGTTGGTTTGAATTAGATTGTCTGAGTTATATGAGCAGATGGTTTGACCCAGGTGGACTGAGTTTGGTTTGCAGATTCAGATTGATTGAGTTGGTTGATTGGTATAGGTTGATGAGTATTGTGATACAGTGGATAGTAATCGATTGATGAATAGTGATCAGATGATGAGCAATGGTTAGTAGTGGCAGTGGTTGTGCAGTGTGGTACAGGTTGTGTAGTGTGGTATAGGTTGTGTAGTGGGGTACAAGTTGTGCAATGTGGTACAGGTTGATCAGTGTGGTACAGGTTGTCCAATATGGTACAGATTATGCAGTGTAGCACAAGTGTTGATTAGCGGGTTCGCACGATCAGTGCAGTTTTGGTTTAGAGGTTTCTATCATCTTATCAGGGTGGCAGGATGGGACAAGGAAAGGAGGTTGTAGCCTTCTTCCAGTTGAAGCTGAAAAACTAGGGAGTGGTAGCTTCCTTCAGGTTGAAGCCTGTAAATTAGGTGGGCGTAGCCTCCTTCCAGTTGAAGCTGAAAAATTAAGGTCTATACAAGGGGGGTCGTTGCCTCCTTCCAATTATTTCTAGAAAACTATTTTAAAAAGGCTTTTGTGGTTTTAACCCTAGGGCTTGGGTTTCCACATAAAAATCTTATGTACTGTGTTGCTATGATTTCTATGTGGTGATAATGATATAATGATGATAACAATGCTGATCATGATATAATCATAATGTGATAATGCATAATATTGAATAAGTGGTTGATTGTTAAAGTTGAAAAAAGTAATAAAAGCTGCACACGCAAATTCACCCCCCCTCTCTGTGCGCCTAGTGTGTCCAACATGACCCAGTACAACAATAAACACAACACTATGCAATCCTCAAATTACGTGATGGGTAGGATGCAAGTACAATATGGCTGAGTACAAAATTTACTCTAGCATTTAATGTACCCAATATACCTCGATATGCAAGCAATAACTCTTGTTGTACAACCCAACAAATATATTATGTACGACCCTACTAAATGCTCACTGTACGACCATGTTAACACTACTAAATATGTGCCTTAGTTTGTGTGCCACCCTTTCCTCTGGAAGTAAGCCCATTCAAGTTGTATCTTTCTTCTCTTATCCTTCAAGATCCAACCCTCTTTCTCTCTCTCTTGAAACTCATGCCTCTCACACAAGGTATTCTCCACTCTCCAAAAATTCTCTCATGGAATGCATCTAAACTCTCCTAGTTCTCTTTTTATTAATTGTGAGGATGACTTTGTTTCTTCACCTCCCAAGTGACTTTGTCTCTTCCTTCCCAAGTGACTCTTATTCTTTTCATGGGTGAGACAAATTACACTTTTATGAAATAAAATCATTTTTACTCACACTTTAATAAAATACTCGCATTAACTTTATAACTCTAAAATTAATGACTAGGAAATTCACCTAGGTCCTTTCTACATTCCTAGACACCAAGCAATGTAGAACGCCTTTCTCTCTACAAATTTCAACCCTCCCTTTTAGGGAGAGAGATAATTCTAGAACCTCATCCACCTGGATCTATCTCCAATCCCAGAACACTCTTCATTGTAAAGCTCCCTCTAACTATAGATCCTGCCTTAGTACTTTCCCTAGAACTTGAGCTAAAGACTGCTATGAATCACCCATGCTTCGAGGAGTCTCACCACACTCTCGAGCATTTAACAATGCCAACTCATACCAACTAATTCTCTTGACAGTACTAGAATAAGCATCTATCTCATCTTCCACATTAGAATACCGAGGCCTAGGAATCACCTCAATCTTCAAAGAATCCTTCTATATTTGTCTCTGACACTATCTTAGAATCAAATATCCCCCTAGAATCACATATAGTCTGACCCATCCACGTGTATCTCAAACGCTCCTTGATGTCAAGTCTCTCTACTACATCATGTGTATATGCTCTCTCTGACCGTATGAGTATCGTTCCATTCTGGAACCCAACTTCATATCCCTCATCCACTAGAGTTGAACATGAGAGGAAGTTAACTTTCAACTCTGGGACATGCATCACTCCTTCCACCTCCAGAGAGCCACCTAACTCTTTTTGGAATCTGACACATCCAACCCTCTTTACTATATGTGTTGTACGAGTCCCACAATATGCATGACATTTTGAATCTATCTTTGAAATATTGAGGGATATCATCCTTGTTACTGGGAAAACTAGTAGACTAGTGCCCAGTAATCAAATGCGAGGACTTATGACCCAATGTCACCTCAATCACAAATATTTAACTTCTTCGGAGAGTCTTGACCTCTAAGGGGAGAGCCCTTATATGTGTACCTGTCAATAATTACACTAAACGACTTCCACAACCTCATGCATTGATGAGTGCCTTTATGGAATCTAATAGAGAATGAAGAAGACATATCAAAGACAAGTCCAACTTGGCACAAGTGTAGGATGGTGTATGAATGTCAACGATAGGTGTTTATAGATGTAGTGTAAAATAATCTTGTATCTTCTAAGAGCAAAAGTGTCTAAGTATAATGAACAAGGCACCAACATGCACAAGTTAGTTTGCAGCCATCTATCACTTGTCATTGAACATTCAGGGTCAACATTTAATAAGCATTTAATGAGTGCATACAATATTACATCACCATTGAATTTGTGTGACAAATACTGCAAAATATATCACTTATAGCTGAAAATTTTCAAACCCTAACCCGGTTTCAAGTTCAGATCACTGCATATGGTTTAATGCCCAACCCCAATATGCATGTACATTTAAAAATTAAAAAATTTCACTGAAAACTTAGAAACACTTGAGATTCTTTCAACTTTATAAACTCAGAAAATTTCTAACAGCCAAATTTTCAAATGCAGAAAATTAAATCAGCCACTCATGAAATTTTTATAGACTCAGATTTTGACCAAAAATGGTCCAGGAAAAACCCCTAAGGGAAAACCTTTTCTTGAGAGAGATATTTTTATTCTTTCAGAAAAACTTTAAATAAAAATACAACAGTACTTATCTTCACCAAATGCCTTGGTAAACGTGCCAATCAATCCCTGAATGGCCTGCTGAAATTTCAGAATTTATTCTTCTCGAAACACGTGCCAAAAAAACAACCCAGCAAAATTTTTGCAAACAGTCTGCCTCAAAAAACGTTCTGTGTGGCCAGTTCCGTACGGCTGTACGGTTCCAATTTTTTTTTCAGAAATCTGCAGAAATCACCTCGAAAAATATGCTGAAAAAATCTGCCATCAAAACTGCAAATTCTACCCTGGAAAACATCCTGTTTTCCTTGTTGAAATTGCTGAAATAAAAGAATGATTCTTCCTTGGTTTTTGTGCCTCTGAAACCTGCAAAATTCTCCTTCTCTTTCTCTAGAAATGAAAAATCACTTCAAACCCTTGTCCTCTTCTTCTTCTTGCTTTCTCCTTTCTCAAAAATCTCTCTTGTGAAAGTGAACAAAAAAAATTCAGTTTGCCTCTCCCCAAGCCTTTTTTTTGTTCATGGTAACTTCCTCTTTCAATCCAATGGTCTAGATTAGATTAGATTGAGAGTTCACAATAAATGCTCATTAAATAAATAATAAATGGCATTTAGTGCACCTCATGTCATTTAATAAAGTGAAGACCCTTCTAATTAATCACTCACTTGACTTTATCATTAAATATGAACTTAGGATAAACCATGACTTAAATTTTAATAAAGTGACTTTAAAAATATAAAGTACTTCTCACTTTATTAATTTAAATGACTAGGGGTCACCTTTTAAAGTGTTCTTGTCCACCCCAAGGAAACACAAGGTGAACAACACTTCCTTGGTAACTTTTCAACAATAGCTTTCCATTGATTAGAACTTTCAATCATGTGAAGTCATTCAATATGTAATAATTGAAAATAAATCATAGGCTTGCATATCAATGATACTAGTAACCCATTACAACACTTTCCAAAGCGCTCAACATCAACATATGCATCATTAGTTTAACAATGTCAAAGCCATAAACAGTAGCATCCAAAGAAGAATTAATTCACTAAATAAACATGCATACTAACCTCTATTTGTAACTTTTGCAGGTCTTTTTCTTATGGAGTAGAAAAGGTAGGCTTAGAGGAACACCTTGAAAGCGGCCTTAAGGCCTCAGTTTTGAACTTGAAGGACTGCTTAAGGGGAGACAAGGTAGGAGGAGGAGAGCATTGGCCTTAAGGAATAGGGTGAAGGACCCTTAGGAGGGGCCGAGGGTTGAAAAAGAGGGTTGAGGGTTGCAAGGAAGAGGCTAAAAATGTAGTGGAGATGAATTTTTAGGAGACCAAAAATGTAAGGGGCGTATTTTTAGCAAGCCAAAAATATAGGGGTCCAAAATTTAGGCAGGACAAAATTGTAGAAGGGTGGAATTTTTAGGAAGATCAATAATGTTTTGGATTTTTTAAAGGATTTTTCAAAAAGAATTCTGACTTTTAGTGTTTATGACATTTTAAAGGTTTTTTGATATAAAATTTCAGACCTAAAAAATAACCTTAATTACCATGAAAATGCAATATTTTACACATGCAAATGCATAAAATTTGAATAAAATTGACAAGACTAGGTTTTTAATGGATGAAACTCCAAACCCTAGGCCTAGAGGAAAGGTGACTAGCCTCCCTCTTGGATTGATTTTATCCTTTACACTAAACTAGGGCTTCTCACAACAACCCACAAGGTTCGTTGCAAGAGCCTAATCTAGTGCAAATTCAGAGATCCAAGGATGAACTAGGGAAAACCTCTTCCAAAGAGTGTTTTCCAACATGCAAATTTGACAGAGGGCAGAGAAGAAGGTGAAAATCAGAAAACATGCAGCTCTAAGGCCATCATTCAAACATTAAAGAAGAAAAACTTACCTACCTTCACCAACAAAGATTCTATTCAAAGACTTACTTGAGCTTGTGTTAGTGCAACAATTCCTAGCATCCACCTTGCATGAGTAAAAACCCTAGAGAGCATCCAACTTTGATCCTTTAGACAAAGAAAACAATCCTCCAAGAGGTGTGCATCACTTCCAATTAGGGTAGAAGGGTAACATAATGTTTTGTCTCATTGTCTTGTGCTATTACAATGAGCGAGGAAGCTTATTTATAGATTTACAACCTTACTTTTTACAAATAACATGCCCCACAAGCCCTTAAAATGTCAATGTGAAAATATAACATAAAGTAATATAAAATAATCTAAGACATGGGTAAATTATGGAATTTTCCCTATAGTTACCAAAATCTAACGAAAAATAACCTAAACTGAGCAAATGGAACCATACTAAATGATGAGGTGAGCAAGGGGGGACACCTTGCCTAATCTAACCCCAACGGTGCTGGAAAACCCTCAACATCCCCCTTCAATCATGCTTGGAGGCTTGGTAGCTATGATGGCATCATGATTTCTCTAGGCACAAGGAGAGAGGGTGTTGTGCTGAATGGAGTTTAGGATGGGTTCATGGGGTGACCGAAAGAGGAGGCAAGTTCCTCTGAGTGAAATAGTGTCACCTGTGTGAAAATAATGTAGGGTGTCATGTGACCTAGTGACCTTCCCCCAGGATCCCCATACACCAAGCTTAGGGATACAAGCTCCAAAATGAGGCAGTCAACAATGCCACTAATCCATAGTACTCCTAAAGGAAAAAACAAGGGGTCTGACAATGACCATCCCTCAAAAGGTGCAGATAACACCCTCTACCCGTTCAAAAAAAAATGACCCCTCTCCCTGGGAAGATATCTGAAAACGAGTTGGTACAGGTACAACGTAACAATGCTTGTCCTTGTCATATGGCTAGATGCAAATTTCTTCAATACTTTCATCAAACAGTTTGAACAACTAGACTTTTCTCTTATTCTTCCAAGCAAAATCCCCTTTTGCAAATCACTTGCAACCCAAGTACACAAATATGAACACACTGCTCAAACCAAAATAAATCTTGCTAACAATCCCTCTTCTATTGTCCAGTGATCTTTTCATATTCCCGTCTCTGATACCATGCTAAAACTCAAACTTAACTTAGCCCACACACTTAGCTAACCTATGATAACAGTATTGAACAATCATGAAATTCGTCATACATCACGTGCATATATCTTTCATGTCACTCTAATATTATATAATGTAACTAAGTACATTTAGTAGTGGAAATAAATACAAAACAACAGATTGTAAATACTCATTTGAAACTGATATTTTGGTTCAAAGACCTTGGAAAAACCCCAAAGGGAAGAACTAGTCAATGAGACAGAAATTTTATTTACTCATGAAAAAATTCTCAGAATTTATAGTAGTCATTTTTAGCATAAAATATCGCTATACTTATCTCACTCAATCATCCCAAATCTGTAATGTCTCCATTCGACAATCTAGCCATTTAGAGGGGACATTACATGGATTTGGGGCCTCTGAATTTTGCACAAAATCCAATTTACGATTTGATAACAAATAAAATACATTTGTAGAACATAAGAAAACATACACAATAGAGATAAAATCGATCCACACACATATAATGTGCATATACAAGCATAAACATTAAAGGAATTAATTAAATATGTTTCATATTCAAATACACAAGAGTTTTTATCTTTAATCAACGAAGATGCAGGAAACTGGTTACGGTAAGAGTGATTTCCTCCCCAACCATAAGCACTATGTTTAGCATATACTCTTTATGCTAAGAGGACACCCCCACGTTGGGCTATAAGGCCATTAGAGCAAAGGAAACACCTACAAGATTCTCTCTCTCGGCCCACAACCCAAACTACTCTCTATGCTTAGCCAAATGCTCATACATAGCTCTACAGGGATCTCACTCAACTCTCACAGCCATGGCTTCCAAAATACCTACACCACACTACACCCTTCTTGGATTAGGCATCCCCTTCACTGATCCATGATTCTCTTCAGCCATCCATCTTGTCGAGTGCTTCCAGTTTATGCATAGAAGAAGACCAACATGCTATTGATGTTGGAGAACCATGTATATATTGAATTCATGGCTTCTCAAACATCTACAAGTAGCAAAAATCAAAGGGAAAGGCTCCCTAGCTTTCCTAGGCTCTCTACAACCATGGATTTCTCTTCCCACTTACAACCATCAATTTCTCTTCCAAATTTGCACTGTCCATAAATTCGAATTTCTTGGGTTATACAAGTCATGAACAATAATGCAAAGCTCTGAGTAGTGTAGATTTGCGTGATAGTGTGAGAGAATGAGGGTTGACTCTAAGAGGTATCAAAAAATGGTGACAATACAACTGACATAACTTCTTACAAGGACCCTTAGGAAGGGTCGAGGATTGTAAAAGAGCGTTGAGGGTTGAAAGGAGGAGGCGAAAAATGTAGAGGAGATGAATTTTTAGCAGACCAAAAATGTAAGGGGCATATTTTTAGCAAGCCAAAAATATAGGGGCCGAAAATTTAGGCCGGACAAAATTGTACAAGGGCGGAATTTTTAGGAAGATCAATAATTTTTTGGATTTTTTAAAGGATTTTTCAAAAATAATTATGACGTTTAGTGATTATGACATTTTTTAAGGTTTTTTGATATAAAATTTCAGACCTAAAAACTAACCTTAATTACCATGAACATGCAAATGCATAAAATTTGAATAAATTTGACAAGACTAGGTTTTTAATGGATGAAACTCCAAACCCTAGGCCTAGAGGAGAGGTGACTAGCCTCCCTCTTCGATTGATTTTCTCCTTTACACTAAACTAGGGCTTCTCACAACAACCCGCAAGGTTCATTGCAAGAGCCTAATCTAGTGCAAATTCAAAGATCCAAGTCCAAGATAGGGAAAAACTCTTCCAAAGAGTGTTTTCCAACATGCAAATTTGACAGAGGGCAGAGAAGAAGGTGAAAATTAGAAAACATGCAGCTCTAAGGCCATCATTCAAACATCAAAGCAGCAAAACTTACCTACCTTCAACAACAAATATTTTATTCAAAGACTTGCTTGAGCTTGTGTTAGTGCAACAATTCCTAGAATCCACCTTGCATGAGTAAAAACCTTAGAGAGCATCCAACTTTGATTCTTTAGACAAAGAAAACAATCCTCCAAGAGGTGTGCATCACTTCCAATTAGGGTAGAAGAGTAACATAATGTTTTGTCCCATTGTCTTGTGCTATTACAATGAGTGAGGAGACTTATTTATAGATTTACAACCTTACTTTTTACAAATAACAGGGCCTACAAGTCGTTAAAATGTCAATGTGATATTATAACATAAAGTAATATAAAATAATCTAAGACATGGGTAAATTGTGGAATTTTCCCTATAGTTACCAAAAACTAACGAAAAATAACCTAAACTGAGCAAATGGATCCATACAAAAGGATGGTGTGGGCAAGGGGGGAAACCCCGCCTAACTAACCCCAACGGTGCTGGAAAAACCTCAATGCCCCCCTTCAACCATGCTTGAAGGCCTGGTAGCTTGGATGGCATCGTGATTTTTCTAGTCCCAAGGAGAGAGGGTGGTGTGCTAAAAGGAGTTTAGGAGGGGTTCATGGGGTGACCGGAAGAGGATGCAAGTGCCTCTAAGTGAAATAGTGTCACCTGTGTGAAAATAATGTAGGGTGTCATGTGACCTAGTGACCTGCCCCCGGGATCCCCATACACCAAGATTAGGGCTACAAGCTCCATAATCAGGCATTCAACAATGCCACTAATCCATAGTACTCCTAAAGGAAAAATAAAGGGTTCAAGCCATAACCAACCCTCAAAAGATGAATATAACACCCTCTACCCGTGCAAAAAAAAAATGACCCCTCTCCCTGGGAAGATATCTGAAAACGAGTTGGTACAGGTACAACATACCAGTCCTCATCCTTGTCATATGGCTAGACGCAAATTCCTTCAATACTTTCATCAAACAATTTGAACAACTAGACTTTTCTCTTAATCTTCCAAGCAAAAGCCCCTTTTGCAAATCACTTGCAACCCAAGTACAAAAATATGAACACACTGCTCAAACCAAAAAAAATCTTGCTAAGAAACCCTCTTCTATTTTCCAGTGATATTTTCATATTCCCATCTCTGATACCATGCTAAAACTCAAACTTAACGTAGCCCACACACTTAGCTAACCTATGATAACATTCTTGAACAATCATGAAATTCGTCATACATCACATGCATACATTTTTCATGTCACTCTAATATTATATAATGTAACTAAGTACATTTAGCAGTGGAAATAAATACAAAACAACAGACTGTAAATACACATTTGAAACTAATATTTTGGTCCAAAGACCTTGGAAAAACCCCAAAGGGAATAACTAGTCAACGAGAGAGAAATTTTATTAACTCATGAAGAAAAAATTCTCAGAATTTACAGGAGTCATTTTTAGCATAAAATATCGCTATACTTTATCTCGCTCAGTCATCCCAAATGTGTAATGTCTCCCTCAGCCAATCTGGCCATCGAGAGGGGACATTACATGGATTCAGGGCCTCTGAATTTTGCACAAAATCCAATTTATGATATCATAACAAATAAAATACCTGTGTAGAACATAAGAAAACATACACAGTAGAGATAAAATCGATCCACACACATATCGTATGCATATACAAGCATAAACATTACAGGAATTAATTAAATGCGTTTCATATTCAAATACACAAGAGTGTTTATCTTTAATCAATGAAGATGCTACCAACTGTTTGTGTAAGTGATTTTCCACTCAACTGTAGGCACTCTGCTTAGCTTATGCTCTTTATGCTGAGAGGACACCCCCAACTTGGGCTATAAGGCCATTAGGGCAAAGGAAACACCTACAAGATTATCTCTCTCGGCTCACAACCCAAACTTGTTTCTATGCTTAGCCAAATGCTCATATAGAGCTCTATAGAGATCTCACTCAACTCTCACAGCCATGGCTTCCACAATACCTGCACCACACAACACCCTTATTAGATCAGGCATCCCCTTCACTGATCCATGACTCTCTCCGGCCATCCATCTTGTCGAGTGCTTCCAGTTTATGCATAGAAGAAGACCAACATGTTATTGATGTTGGAGAACCACCTATATCTTCAACTCATGGCTTCCCAAACATCTACAAGTAGAAAAACTCAAAGGGAAAGGCTCCCTAGCTTTCCTAGGCTCTCTAGAACCATGGATTTCTCTTCCCACTTGCAACCATCAATTTCTCTTCCAAATTTGCATTGTCCGTAAATTCGAATTTCCTGGGTTATACAATTCATGAACAATAATGCAAAGCTCTGAGTAGTGTATATTTGCGTGAGAGTGTTAGAGAATGAGGGTTGACTTCAAGAGGTATGAGAAAATGGTGACAAGACAACTGATATAACTTCTTACAAGGACCCATAGGAGGGGTCGAGGGTTGAAAAAGAGGGTTGAGAAAGAGGGTTGAGGGTTGAAAGGAGGAGGCTAAAAATGTAGAGGAGATGAATTTTTAGCAGACCAAAAATGTAAGTGGCAAATTTTTAGCAAGCTCAAAATATAGGGGTCGAAAATTTAGGCAGGACGAAATTGTAGAAGGGCAGAATTTTCAGGAAGATCAATAATTTTTTGGATTTTTTAAAGTATTTTTCAAAAATAATTCTGACTTTTAGGGTTTATGACATTTTTTAAGGTTTTTTTATTTAAAATTTTCAAACCTAAAAACTAACCTTAATTACCATGAAAATGCAATATTTTACACATGCAAATGCATAAAAGTTAAATAAAATTGACAAGACTAGGTTTTTAATGGATGAAACTCCAAACCCTAGGCCTATAAGAGAGGTGAATAGCCTCCCTCTTGGATTGAATTTCTCCTTTACACTAAACTAGGGCTTCTCACAACAACCCGCAAGTTTCGTTGCAAGAGCCTAATCTAGTGAAAATTCAGAGATTCGAGGCCGAACTAGGGAAAACCTCTTCCAAAGAGTGTTTTCCAACATGCAAATTTGATAGAGGGCAAAGAAGAAGTCGAAAATCAGAAAACATGCAGCTCTAAGTCCATCATTCAAACATAAAAGAAGCAAAACTTACCTACCTTCACCAACACAGATTCTATTCAAAGACTTACTTGAGCTTGTGTTATTGAAACAATTCCTAACATCCACCTTGCATGAGTAAAAACCCTAGAGAGTATCCAACTTTGATCCTTTAGCCAAACAAAACAATCCTCCAAGAGGTGTGCATCTCTTCCAAAAGCTCTAATTAGGGTAGAAGAGTAACATAATGTTTTGTCCCGTTGTCTTGTGCTATTACAATGAGTGAGGAGACTTATTTATAGATTTACAACCTTACTTTTTACAAATAACAGGGCCTATAAGCCCTTAAAATGTCAATGTGAAAATATAACATAAAGTAATATAAAATTATCTAAGAAATGGGTAAATTGTGGAATTTTCCCTATAGTTACCAAAAACTAACGAAAAATAACCTAAACTGAGCAAATGGCTCCATACTAAAGGATGGAGTGAGAAAGGGGGAACACCATACCTAATCTAACCCCAACAGTGCTGGAAAAACCTCAACATCCCCCTTCAATCATGCTTGAAGGCCTGGTAGCTAGGATGGCATCGTGATTTCTCTAGGCCCAAGGAGAGAGGGTGTTGTGCTAAAAGGAGTTGAGGAGGGGTTCATGGGGTGACTGGAAGAGGAGGCAAGTGCCTCTGAGTGAAATAGTGTCACATATGTGAAAATAATGTAGGTTGTCATGTGACCTACTGGCCTGCCCCCAGGAGCTATGGCCCTCTACCCATAGGTCCCTCAAAAGGTGCAGATAACACCTTCGTCCATAACCATCCCTCAAAAGGTGCAGATAACACCCTCTACCCGTCTAGAAAAAAAATGACCCCTCTCCTTGGGAAGATATCTGAAAATGAGTTGGTACAGGTACAACGTAGTAGTCCTCATCCTTGTCATATGGCTAGATGAAAATTCCTTCAAGACTTTCATCAAACAATTTGAAAAACTAGACTTTTCTCTTATTCTTCCAAGCAAAATCCCCTTTTGCAAATCACTTGCAACCCAAGTACACAAATATGAACACACTTCTCAAACCAAAAAAAATATTGCTAAAAAGCCCTCTTCTATTGTCCAGTGATCTTGTCATTATCCCATCTCTGATACCATGCTAAAACTCAAACTTAACTTAGCCCACACACTTAGCTAACCTATGATAACAGTCTTGAACAATCATGAAATTCGTCATACATCACATGTATACATTTTTCATGTCACTCTAAGATTATATAATATAACTAAGTACATTTAACAGTGGAAATAAATACAAAACAACAGACTGTAAATACACATTTGAAACTGATATTTTGGTCCAAAGACCTTGGAAAAACCCCAAAGGGAATAACTAGTCAACAAGAGAGAAATTTTATTAACTCATGAAGAAAACATTCTCAGAATTTACAGTAGACATTTTTAGCATAAAATATCGCTATACTTATCTCACCCAGTCATCCCAAATGTGTAATGTCTCCCTCAGCCACTCTGGCCATCGAGAGGGGACATTACATGGATTCGGGGCCTCTAAATTTCGCACAAAATCCAATTTACGATTTCATAACAAATAAAATACGTGTGTAGAACATAAGAAAACATACACATTAGAGATAAAATCGATCCACACACATATAGTATGCATATACAAGCATAAACATTATAGGAATTAATTAAATATGTTTCATATTAAAAAACACAAGAGTTTTTATCTGTAATCAATGAAGATGCAAGCAACTGGTTGTGTAAGAGTGATTTTCCACCCAACTGTAGGCACTCTGTTTAGCATATACTCTTTATGCTGAGAGGACACCCCCAAGTTAGGCTATAAGGCCATCAAGGAGAAGGAAACACCTACAAGATTCTCTCTCTCGTCCCACAACCCAAACTACTCTCTATGCTTAGCCAAATTCTAATATAGAGCTCTACAGGGATCTCACTCAACTCTCACAGCCATGGCTTGCACAATACCTGCACCGCAAAACACCCTTCTTCGATCAGGCATCCCCTTCAACAATCCATGACTCTCTTCGGCCATCCATCTTGTCGAGTGCTTCCAGTTTGAGCATACAAGAAGACCAACATGCTATTGATGTTGGAGAACCACCTATATCTTCAATTCATGGCTTCCCAAAAATCTACACGTAGAAAAACTCAAATGGAAAGGCTCCCCAGCTTTCCTAGGCTCTCTACAACCATGGATTTCTCTTCCCACTTACAACCATCAATTTCTCTTCCAAATTTGCATTGTCTGTAAATTCAAATTTCTTGGGTTATACAAGTCATGAACAATAATGCAAAGCTCTGAGTAGTGTAGATTTGTGTGAGAGCGTGAGAGAATGAGGGTTGACTCCAAGAGGTATGAGAAAATGGTGACAAGACAATTGACATAACTTCTTACAGTAGAAGAAAGGACTCCTGGCAGTGCCAGATAGAATTCTGGAAGCTAATAGAACTGTCACAAAAGTGCAATCAGTCCCATGCTTCAATAACTACATGAGGTGAATTTTCTCACCAACCCCACACATGCATTCAATGATTGTAAAATAGTTAAAAAAGAGATAATTGACTTATTCAAGGAAAATGACAGAATTTGGGTGACTTCTAAAGTTGACACTTGGGAGCAAGGACTTGGTCTCCCATGAACCCCCTTTCCTCTTCCCTTCTAGTGGAATCATAGCCCCTTTGGTGCTCTTTACAACCATCCTTGGACCATTTTATTATTTATGCACATAATATTTACATACATTTTGAATTTTCATGGTAAGCCAAATACAAAGTCCAAATAAAATATTTACATCATACATGCCTAGTCATTCTCTAGTCGGGTCTTGGCCTTGAGCTCCGTGTTAGGAGTTGATACTAGCATATTTACATCATTTACATAATTTTTTTCAAATACATCCAAGTCAAAACTAGGTTTATTACAAAATGCCTCCTCGAAAACTATGTCAACAAGATGTCACTATTATGTTGTTGTTAAGGCTCGGTACAATAGTAAACATAGCATTGTACAGTCTTTGAATTGTGTGTTAGGTAGGATGGAAGTACAATACGACCTAGTACATAATTTACTACAACATTTAATGCACCACACCTTCCTCAATATCCATGCACTAACTCTTGTTGTACAACCCAACAAATCTTTGTTGTATAGCCCTGCTAAATGATCGTTGTACAACCCTGCTAACACTGTTGAAGATGCTCCTTGGTTTACGTGCCACCGTCTCCTTGGGAAGTGCTCCCCTTCAAGTTGTCTCTTTCTCTCTCTCTTGAAACTTTTTCCTCTCATATGAGGTATTCTCCACTCTCTAAAAATGCTCTCTTGGAAAGCACCTAAACTCTCATACTTCTCTTTTTATTAATAGTGAGAATGACTTTGTCTCTTCACCTCTAAAGTGACTTTGTCTCTTCCTTCCCAAGTGACTCTTCACTTTCCATGGGTGAGACAAACTACAATTTTATGAAATAAAATCATTTTCACTCACACTTTAATAAAATACTCACATTAACTTTATAACTCTAAAGTGAATAACTATGAAAGTCACCTAGGCCGTTTATAAATTCCTAGAAACCAAGCAATGTAGAAGGCCTTACTCACTACAAATTTCAAAACAAGTCACTACCAAAAGAGAATTATTCAATTGCTCACAGTCTAGGCTTGTTTCAAATCAACAAGTTGTTGATTACCTCAATTCTCCTGATCAAGAAAGTGAAACAAACTCTTTTATACACGTCTTGGATAAACATACAATTTCTCTTTTGGGCCGACCTATCAACGTTTGATAATGTTTATTAGGACTGACATGGAGTTCGTGTTGTTACAAAAACAATTCATGTGATCCCAAACTTGTTTTTCCTCCAATGCATAGTTCAAAATTTTATCAAGGTGATTTCATGTACATATCAAGCTGATTCCATTAACTCGACTTGTGTGAACCCATTAATGTTATGATGATGCCACATCAATCCTTGGTGGCCGTGTTGAACTTGCTTCAACAAATGACCACATATATGGTTCATTTATAATAGTTGTAGACCCAAACTCATATCTCCATCCCTTGCCTTTCATTAGATTTCCTTACTTTTCATTTTCCTTGTACTGGAACTGGTACTAAAACAAGACTTAGGTACATAACCATAATCCTATCATTATCATTTCCTCAATCCTTTCACTGTCACATTATTATCATCACTACTGCTTCAACATTAATGACCTTAGCATATCTCTTGAATTTATTGACATCAATGAAAACTTCTACCAACACACTTCATAAATAGAAAATTAAGAATAACTTAAAGGGCATCACTTTCATAAAATATAATAAGCATACACAAAACAGTGATTATGGTTTTCACCATTAAAAAACTTCTCTAGCATGTCAATTGGCATGGGAGTTTACATTCACCTTATAGCTGAATTATTCAGATTACTTTGATCACCTCCACATCCAGCCTAGAAACAATATACTGAAAAGCAATTGGTCTCCCCTAGGAAGGCAAAAAAAATATATTCTATTCTCCCTCTCTTGACCCTTCGATAGAATATCTTTCCCTACAATCTATCCCCATTTTGATGGAAGAAACAACAATCAAAACTGAGTGATCTCAGCGATCTAGAGATCTTTTCATACCACAACATTACACATACATTGCTGAAAGCAAAACAATAGGGCTTCTTGCAAAAGCAGTTGCAAACATAAATAGATAGCCCAACGTCAATTGAGCTTTGATACCATGATGAAACAAAGGGTAAAATTAAAAACTGAAAGTCACATACAGATTGTTTCCAATCAATCTATTTATAACAATAAACTACATTATGAGAGGCACGGTTTAGAAACCTCTGTAATCTAAATTATTTTTGTTGACATCCTCCCCGCACCACTGACAACACTGCCTACCTTTCCCAATCACTTCTCTTATTGCTGCTTGCTGGACTTGTTCATTGGTGAAAGTCTAATAAACATTATCAACTATTGATTATCAGTGTTTTAACATCATGTAGATGTGACGAGTGTTCTCCTTTCTTCCTTCAACTTCTCTTGATTTGATGGTGAATCGCTTAAGGTGGTTTGATTAATTTTTTAAATATTTAAAACACTTTCTATATGAAGTCCTTATCTTTTTTAATCCAAAGTGGGTTCAATTGTTTCAACAGAAAGTTTATCCTTTTTAAGGCAAGAGTGGGACCAATCTCTTCTACTGGTATTTGTGGCATGTATAGCTATGGATATTTCCAGGTACTTGAGAGATGGTGCAAATAGGAATTAATCTGTATGCTGGTCTACTGCGAAATACAAGCTAACTTTTCAGAATCTAGTAGCTTAATTACTAACCCTGATTGAATGATTAATAATTAATAATTATTTACTTATTTAAAATATTACAAGACATTATTATATTTTATGTTAATTTTGAGGGGAACACAGGGGAGTGTCACTCCTTCCTTAGTAGCACTAAAAACTTTATGCATAGCTCAAAATAACACTTACAAGCAATGTACAACTCACTTGAGTAATGTACAACTTTCCTGTAACTCACTAACAGAACTCACAAAATCAACCCAGCACCTACGGGATTGTTGCAGCTTGGCTGCTACAGCTTACAATGTCCTTCAGATCATGTTGCAGCTAGTTGTTGCAGCTCACATTAATTAAAACGATTATTTCAACTAGTTGTGACTACTGACAGTCACTCACAACTCTGTTACAGATGACCTTTTAACAAGTTTCAGATGACCCCTGCGTCCATAAAATCAACATAAATATTCTACTAAATTAATAATCAATATTCACATCAAATAAACTCTGTTTCGTTCAGTTGCTTCTGCATACCAACATACAAAATAAAAGCTGAGTTATCTAACTCAAAAAACAGAGTAAACACACAAAAAATAACACAGTAAACTTCAGAGTTTCAACTCTGTTTCTATTGCTCTCTACTATGCATCTTCAACATACTTCTTCGTATCTTAAACATGATAACAAGCTATGTATTTATAGGATATTTAGCTAAGTCGGTCATTATCTGCTAATTGACCTTTCGCTATACAAAAATATAATTCTTTGTAAATGCTCTGCTACGGTCTATTATAGTCTAACAAAGTGAAAAACTGTGATGCCTCTTCAGAACTTAGATATACTTTGTTGGCTTAATCAAAATGGCTTTTTACGATTTATAATTTTAATATCAGTCAGAATTTAATTAATTCTCTGCCCTTTGATGAGTCGCAACAGGAACGATGAATGCCCCTTCAACAATCTGATCGACTCAAATAAATAGTTGAGCTATGACAGAGGTTGTAATTGCTTCTTTAGAAATCGATGTGTTGTGCTGCCCCTTTGAAACCTTGACAGCATGGAAAAATCAAAATGGTGTGGTGGTGCTGCAACTCTTTATAATTGCGACGGCCACAATTACTACACCCAAAAAATACATCAAACATAAACAACTACGTTTTTAACAAAATAATATTTCAACTATAATTCCTACTGGTCTAAGTCTTAGCAAGGCTTACATCAATATCAAAACAACTTCAAAAATCTCTTCACATTCTTTGTTGGAACATATTAGTGCATCTTCTTTTGTTTCTTTCGACTCCAAACTTTGAAATATGTAAACTTTATTTTCTGTTTTATCTTCATCTTTACCTTGATCTTCTTCAACTCTTGCTTCATTTGTGGCTTCAGCCATTTCTTCATCTTGTCTTTATATCTTAATAATATGAACTCTTTTTGTTGAGCAAATCCACGATACTTGTTCTCCTCAAAATCATTTATTTCAGCATTAAGACCATTGCATTCAATCTTCTTGGCCTTTGCAAACCAATCATCAATTATAATTTCAATTGCATCATTCTCAGCTTCGGTTTCATCATTACTTGGCTTAGAATTCCAAAATTTATACCAAAAATACTTTTGATTCTTCATCTTCACTTTCTTCTTTACCATCAATGTTTTCTTTGATCCATTATGTTCAACTTCAACTGCAAAACATTCTTCAATTTTCTTATCATCATTCAAATTTTCAATGTCCTTCATCCCAAGGACTTCAATCCAAATATTTTCTTCTGAATACTGTAATGTGGGCATACAAAGATGATCCAGATGGATATCGGTGGCCACCCACCTATTCCACTGGCTCAAAACAATTGTCCATTGTGGCAGTTTCCTACTTATTTTTCTACGATATTTTGGGTCCCAAACTTTCGGGGTTGTTTTGAGGCCCTAAACGAAATTTTTGGCGATTTGGAGGCAAAATTCCTATAAATGGAATTCATTTGGCTGATCAAAAGTTGTAAATCTTAGATAGACCTTTCCAACAAGCTATCGAATGCCCAAATCGGAGATCGTATGCAAAAGTTATGACCCTGGGAAGTTGATTGTTCAACTTATCACCTTGGGGCCGCAAACTTTATGGTGGTTCATCTTCTAGGGTTACTTTTTGGACTTTTGGGGTTCTCACCCTCATTATAATTATAAATAGGCCCCTTTGGCCTCATTTTGTAATCATCTTGGCACGGATGAGCGTAACAGCCACATCTCTTCTCAGAGATGGCTACCACCATTTTAGCAATTGTATTACATTCTGTTCTGTTTCGACAATTTAATAGAATATGTGTTTACTGTATCTCTGTTATCTTTGCAAAATGTCTGTTATTGTGACTCTGTATCTGTTCTTTCATTTCGTTCACACATAAATCCAGATCAAAAGATCCCACAAGCTATCTCTAAATTTACTGAGAGTAATTAGTTCAATGTCATTTTGTAGACACATTAATTGATAATAATTCCCAATTTCTTCAGGACTCCATGACATGAAGATATTTTCAACTGATTCTTCAGCCAATTCATCTTTGGTGCAATTTTTTTCTTTCAAATCAAACTCATCATTTCCAATATCATCTTCAATGTATTCTTCTTCATTTTTTATTGGTTTCTCACCTACACATTCAAACATTTTGTCAACATTATACAAATTATCATACTGTGAACCATATTGGTTCTTTTCATTTTTTTCTTCTCTAAGAGATGTCACTATCTCTTCATTCAAATCTTTCTCTGTTGCTGCAACAAGGTAATCAACTTTCTTCATTTCTGATTCCTCAATAAGACTATCATCTTTATCATCATATCTTGGCCTTTCAAGCCATTCTTCCAAAAATTTCAATTGTTCATCAAGAACAACATTCCTAATTTCAATTTCTCTGTCTACAACAAAACATACAACATTTTGAGTGTTATCATTATGCAACTCTATCACTATCACTGCTTCTACAATCATCGAATCATCAACATTTCTAGCATCATTATAAATTCCTTTTTCTTGTAGTTTATCTAATTCATTTGCTGCAACTTCTGTGCAATCTTCAACAATCTTATCAAATTCTTCAACAAAATTAAAATCATCTATATTTTCAAAAAACTCATAAACAGGTTCAAGCACTTCAACACAGTGCACTTTATCTTTCTTAGCTTTTGATGTTACTCCACATACTGCTAATATGGCAGTCTTCACCATACCATCATGATCATCATTGACCATTACTTCTCCATGGAAAATTTCACAAATACTGGTTGCTTCATTTGCACCTTCTTCATCGTTTTCATTAGCAAAATATATCATTGGAATATTCAAAGAACAAATTGCTACACTGGCAGTTGCTTCACCTTCAATATTTGACTTATAAGCCAAGAATTCATCATTTTCTTTCTTTGTACCTACACAATCACTAACAAAGAAATCATTAGCAAAAATATTGTTCTTTTTTCTGTCCTTATTTGCACCATTCAAAATCTCTGCAGATTCTTCTTCAAAAATATCACCAGCACTTTTTCTATCATCATATACACCATTTTCATGAGTGTATTTTTCACACAAAGCTTTATCATCTTCCTTATGCGCACCAAATGGGTGAATGCAACACTTTTCATTTTCTGCAACATAACTATTGTAGTTTATTTCAAGCCCATATTTGTCTTTGACTTCTACAACAACTTCAATGTTGTCTTCTAGATTCATTGTACCTACATGTCCACAATCATCAGATTCAATGCATGATTTAAATTTCTTCATGGACATGTCCTTCAAGGACTCTTCTTGCACAAATACTTCTTTGATGTCTTTAAACTTGAGAAATTTATCATCTTCATCAACATTTTGCATGTTAAACATTCCATCATTTTCATAATTTACTTCAGCGACATCTTTATTTGAAACTACATCAACATCTTTATCAATAGAAATTTGAACTTCTTCAAATTTTGTTGTTGTTATACAATATACAACAACGTCATTTTCAATTTTAGTTTCAACATCATTTTCATCATTTGATATATCAACACTATTTTGATATTTACAAATAATTTAACAATCTTTTGCTGCTTCTGCAAATTTGTCTGTTGAAATATTAACAGGTTGTGACTCATCCATATAACTCCCCCTTACATCAAACTTTATGTTCAAACTTTCCCAGGCTTCTCTAGTTGTGTTTGCTTCAGCAATTACATAAAAGATATTATCATCCAGAGCTTGCTAGATGTAATACAAGGCCACTGCATCCTTTGCCTCATCCTGAAGTTTCTTAACTCCATTCTCAACAAATTTCCATAAACCTCTAGCATGCAAGAAAATATTCATATTAATTGACCAACATTCATAAATTATACCTGAGAAATATGGCAGTGGATAATAGATGCTACTCCATGCATCCTCTATATTTTCTTGAACTTTCTCTACTTCAACAGGTTCCTCGGTGGCTTCTCCTAATATTTCTGCAATGGAAAAACCAACTTATTTTGCATTAGAAATATTATTCTTCATCTCTTTAATCCTTCTTCTTTTCCCCATGTCTCTGTTTTCAAATAAATACTTGAATAGAATTTAAATTTCTTTTGAATACATCCTCCCAATCCTCTTTCACGCATAATGACTTCAATTCAAACCAATAAAAATTCCAAAGCATTGGAATTCAAACTACTCTACCATTAAACTATATGGGATCTCTCCACCAGGAAGAATGTCTTCCTTTCAATTGATCAACCTCTATCTGAGGAAACACACATAGATTCAACTTCATCCATGGACTACAACACTTTCATCTCTTTACACAAGCCAAGACCAAAATTGATGGCACAAGAGACACTTGATTCAACCTTCAGCTGCTAAATGATGACTAAACCTTTATTTGAGGGAGAACAAGAGCTCTTACCGATACTGAGCTGAACATACAAACTGAACTTACTTCTTCTCTTTCAATGTAGTAGGAAGAGGGTGTTAGAGTAAGACTCAACATCAAGATTTCCAAACAAAACACAAACAGCTCATCATACAGTTGCACGACTCATTCATGAAGTGAGCACAGAACCAACAAACATAAATTAGGAATACTCAGCTCTTATACCAATTGAGGGGAAGGCAAGGGAGTGCCGCTCCTTCCTTAGCAGCACTAAAAACTTTTCGCATAGCTTAAAATAACACTGACAGGCAATGTATAACTTTCCTAAGCAATGTACAGCTTTCCTATAAGTCACTAACAGAACTCACAAAATAAACCCAACACCTACGGGATTGTTGTAGCTTGGCTGCTACAGCTTACAATGTCCTTCAGATGATGTTGTAGCTGGTTGTTACAGCTCACATCAATTAAAATGATTATTTCAACTAGCTGTGACTACTGACAGTCACTAACAACTCACTCACAGCTGAACTTTTAACAAGTTTCAGATGATCCTTGCGTCCATAAACTCAACATAAATATTATACTAAATTAATAATCAACATTCACATCAAATAAACTCTGTTTTGTTCAGCTACTTCTGCAGACCAACATCAAAAATAAAAAATTGATTTATCTAACTCAAAAAACAGAGTAAACACACAAAAAATAACAAAAATATATAGGATGATCACATGATCACAAGCTGTTGTGCATATTTATAGGATATTTAGCTAAGTCAGTCATTATCTGCTAATTGACCCGGAGCAACCGAATCCGGTTAGTCCGTTAGTAGTCGAATCCGACTATCATTTTAAATAATGAAATATGAATAATATATTAGATGATGAATATTACAATGATGTCTTGGCCTTAAATATGGCTTGGACATTCATGATGAGGAGACACCTCCTTTCATACTAACATAACTATAAATTATTTAATTATAATCTTATTTTATGTTCATTACATTGCCACTCCCTTTAAGGGAGCTTTGTCCTCAAAGCTTAGATTATTGTCTTTGCATTCTCGTTTTGTGTTGAAACAATGTCATTACTTCAGTTATGTCTTTTTTAGAACTTGTATTAGGTATGTGCTTGGTCTTTACGCAATAGTTTGCCATTTTCCTTTTATTTGTAAATTGAATTTATACCCCATTATGTTTATTATTGTTGTCCCATTTTCCATGTACATGAATACGAGGAATATTTTTGTGACTAACCATATCAAGCATTATTTTAGAGATCGCTTGTCCCACAATACTCATGATGTCATCACGTAATGTTTCCATTTTATTATCCTTATGATTGATCTCGAGAAGTGGCGTTTAGTGAGGTTTTTCACACTCGAAGTCACTTGATAGTGTTACATTTAGGTTTCTCCAAGGTGGTAGAAGAGTTAAGGTAGAAGATGAATCTACGATATCTGAATCCTTTGACTTGGATTCCTTTACATATTGTAGGATCCATTGTCATTGTATGGATCGTCTTTATTGTCAATGATACTAGCTTGTCTCTCATTATGATCTTGGTCGAGCTTATCTTTATCAAATATATTAGTGGCATTTTGGTCATCCCTACGATATTTAGTCTCCGTGTCTTGTTTATTGTCTTGATCAATTTTGTTACTCTCATTTTTGTTGACATAGTGGTCCAACATATTTGAGTTACTGATATGGTTTGTATTGGACCTTAGTTTTTGTAACATTTCCATTATCATGGTATTCTGGTTCTGTGTCATGATGCTCAAGTTTTGTGCCATGGTGCTTATGTTTTGTGTCATCACACACATCTCGTCATCTAATTCTTTTCGTTTCTGGTGTGTGATGTCTACTATGTCATCAAGTTTTCTTCCTATTACTAAAACAACATCTTCTTTGATTTCTTTCTTAAGTGTCTTGTTATTTTTTGTTTCTCTCTGAATTTTTCTTGGTTGGCAATGAGGGCCTTGATGTCCTTCTCCAATTTCTCAAGTTTGTCTTTTAATTCCGTCATAGCCTCGGTCCTTTTATGCAAATGCGTGTATTTGGAAGTTTATTTTGACTTATGGAGGAATAAAAGACAACTAATGTCTTTGAAATAATTAATGAATTAATAATAATTATTATAATTAATTTATGTGTTGAAATAAAATTATAAATATAAAAATATTATATTTAAATATTTTATTAAAAGGTGGATTAATAAGTTTTAAAATATTATATAATAATATTAATATTATTATAATAATATTTCTTTTATTAATATTGTTTTTGTTTGTAGGGCTACATGGAATGAGGGAGGGTGCAACCTAGGTTGAAGTTGGAAAGCAAAACCATGTGTTGGTCTTACTTTATATTTTCTTTTTTTACTTTATTTTTCCTTTCTTTTGTTTTTTTATTTTTTTATTTTATCTTTTCTTTTTAACTTTCTTCTTTCTTTTGTCCAAAAAAAAAAGGTAAACTATTGAAAAGAAAAAAAAAGATAAAGAATTGAAAAGAAAGAAGAAACTTCAAAAGAAAAGATAAAAGAAAGAAAAAAAGTAAAAAAACAAAAGAAAGGAAAAAGAAAGTAAAAAAAAAAAAGAAAAAGAAAAGTATGACCAACACATGGTTTTGCTTTCCAACTTCAACCTAGGTTGCACCCTCCCTCATTCCACTTAGCCCTCCAAACAAAAACAGTATTAATAAAACAAATATTATTATATAATATTTTAAAACTTATTAATCCACCTTTTAATAAAATATTTAAATATAATATTTTTATATTTATTATTTTATTTCAACACATAAATTAATTATAATAATAATTATTAATTCATTAATTATTTCAAAGACATTAGTTGTCTTTTATTCCTCCATAAGTCAAAATAAACTTCTAAATACACACATTTGCATAAAAGGATCGAGGCTATGATGGAATTAAAAGATAAACTTGAGAAATTGGAGAAGGACATCAAGGCCCTCGTTTCCAACCAAGAAAAAATTAGAGAAGAAACGAAAAATAACAAGGCACTTAAGAAAAAAATCAAAGAAGATGTTGTTCTAGTACTAGGAAGAAAACTTGATGACAGAGTAGACATCATGCACGAGAAATGAAAAGAATTAGATGATGAGATGTGTGTGATGACACATAACATAAGCACCATGGCACAAAACTTGAGCATCATGACATAGAATGAGAATACCATGATAATGGAAATGTTACAAAAACTAAGGTCTAATACAAACCATATCAATAACTCAGATATGTTGGACCACTATGTCAACAAAAATGAGAGTAACAAAATTGATCAAGACAATAAACAAGACAAGGAGACTAAATATCATAGGGATGACCAAAATTTCAATAATATATTTGATAAAGAAAAGCTCGACCAAGATCATAATGAGAGTCAAGCTAGTATCATTGACAATAAGGATGATCCGTACAATGACAAAAGATGGATCCTACAATATTCAAAGGAATCCAAGTTAAAGGAATAAGATATCGTAGATTCATCTTCTACCTTAACTCTTCTAGCACCTTGGACAAACCTAAATGTAACACTATCAGGTGACTTCAAGTGTCAGAAGCCTCACGAAATGCCACTTCTCAAGATAAATCATAAGGATAATAAAATGGAAACATTACGTGATGACATCATGAGTATTGTGGGACAAGAGATCTCTAAAACAATGCTTGATATGGTCAGTCACAAAAATATTCCTCGTATTCATGCACATGGAAAATGGGTCAACAATAATAAACATAATGGGGTCCAAATTCAAGTTACAAATGAAAGAAAAATGACAAACTATTGCGCAAAGACCAAGCACATACCTAATACAAGTTCTAAAAAAGACATAAATGAAGTAATGACACTGTTTCAATACAAAACGAGAATGAAAAGACAATAATCTAAGCTTTGAGGAAAAAGCTCCCTTAAAGGGAGTGGCAATGTAATGAACATAAAACAAGATTATAATTAAATAATTAAATAATTTATAGTTAGGTTAGTATGAAAGGAGGTGTCTCCTCATCATGAATGTCCAATCCATATTTAAGTCCAAGACATCATTGTAATATTCATCATCTAAAATATTATTCATATTTCATTATTTAAAATGATAGTCGGATTCGGTTGCTCCACAAGGACGAGGACTGCTACGTTGTACTTGTACCAACTCGTTTTCAGATATCTTCCCAGGGAGAGGGGTCATTTTTTTCTGCATGGGTAGAGGGTGTTATCTGCACCTTTTGAGGGATGGTTATGGACGAACCCCTTGATTTTCCTTTGGGAGTACTATGGATTAGTGGCATTGTTGACTGTGTCACATCCCCACCCTTCTACCGGAGAGAGGACGCAACTATGCTGCTATCAATCAGAGAAAACTAGCCCGATTAGCATGATATAAAATGTAAGAAAATTAAAAACATAAGCAGATGTATAAAATATGCAATTATACAGGGGAAGCATACACATTCAAGCATTCACATACATGTTGTTCATGTTCATAAAACAAGCAACATTCATCATGTTCAATCATTTAACATGTTCATGACAATTTACAAAGAAAATACAATTGCAAAGTTAAATACAAGGATACTTATCTTGAGAAAAAGCTTCCCCGCAACTAGCTATGTCACTGCAACATTCCACCCAACCATAGGCCAGTGTGCTCCTTACTTTCTCAGCATCAGTGCCACCCTCAAGATGGGCATGATTTCCATAGGGAACTAGGGGACACAGACTTACACACAGCAGGGACAAACACCAATTGTTAAGCCAATAACCACATCCAAACATAGCCAGCCCACTAACATATGGATTCTTGGACTTACTCGGCCAAGCCAACACATGAATGATTTACACAACACAATGCAAGTTTAGACCAAAGCACAAATGCATGCATAGCAAAATACAAAATTATGGGTTGAGGAAAAACAGTTTGGAAACAAAATGAATTGCTAAGATGGGTGAAAACAACCCCCTAACATCAATTCATATCCCATGGACGTTTTGGCCCTAACATCGCCAAAAACGAACTCCCAAACATCCAAGAAAACGTGAGTTCTCCTCCAAATTGTTGGGCAACAAAAAAACGATTTTCAGCTTGGAGAATAGTGGGGAAATGCAACAGAAAACGTTGGGGAAGAGACCCAACCACAAATCATTACAAAAACAAATTCCCCAGCCTGAGGAAAATGAAGAAACGACTGCCCACATGAGGGACAACACACACAGCAAACCCAACAATGTGACTGCCACACACAGGAACTTCCAGCTATTTGAGAGAGCTCCAACATGGATGAATGATGGTGAGAAAAATGCCAAGGAGCCCAAAATTGTGAATGAGAACACACAGCAGGAAAAATTGTGAATGTAAAACAACTCCCAAGCTTCATTGCATGAGGAGAAATGGAGGAGGTGGGTGTATCCCCAAATGGGCATGTATTTTGGGTGTTAACTTGCCCCAAAAGTAAAAAAATGTTTTTCCTCAAAAATGGGTTTTCCCCAAATTTGAAATTTTGACTTCCATACCTTGCCCATTCTCATGAAATAACTACTTTAAGCAATTTCTAGTAGAATTAAATGATTGGGTGAATGAGACAAGAAAGGTAGTTGACTGGTTGATGGGTTCCCCCCTTGACATTTGGCTTTTCCCCATTGGCCCCAAAGGTTAAATATCGCCCCCCCTTATCCTTAGGAAATCATGCCCCCATCTCATTATTTTTTGCATTGACATAGCTAGTTGTGGGTATTTAATTAAATTGCATATTTACATGATGTCCAAGATTATAATGTGTCGGTTAGCACAAAATACCATCAACGTCGATTTTAATCGCCAAAACATAAAATGATAAATCAATGGTGGGGATTTTTCCTTTAGCTCCACACCATGATTAATTACAATATTTACATCATATATTTTTAATGTAAACAGGGTCAAAATTGGGGTGTTATAGACTGCCTCATTATGGAGCTTGTATCCCTAAACTTGGTGTATGGGGCTCCTGAGGGCAGGTCACTAGGTCACATGACAACCTACATTATTTTCACACAGGTGGCACTATTTCACTCAGAGGCACTTGCCTCCTCTTCTGGTCACCCCACGAACCCCTCCTAAACTTTTTTCAGCACAACACCCTCTCTCCTTGGGCCTAGAGAAATCACGATGTCGTCCTAGCTACCAGGCCTTCAAACATGATTGAAGGGGGACGTTGAAGGTTTTCCAGCACTGTTGGGGTTAGATTAGGCAGGGTGTTCCCCCTTGCTCACTCCATCCTTTAGTATGGAGCCATTTGCTTAATTTAGGTTATTTTTCGATAGTTTTTGGTAACTATATGGAAAATTCCACAATTTACCCATGTCTTAGATTATTTTATATTACTTTATGTTATATTTTCACATTGGCATTTTAAGGGCTTGTAGGCCCTGTTATTTGTAAAAACTAAGGTTGTAAATCTATAAATAAGCTTCCTCGCTCATTGTAATAGCACAAGACAATGCGACAAAACATTATGTTACTCTTCTACCCTAATTAGAGATTTTGGAAGTGATGCACACCTCTTAGAGGATTGTTTTCTTTGTCTAAAGGATCAAAGTTGGATGCTCTCTAGGGTTTTTACTCATGCAAGGTGGATGCTAGGAATTGTTGCACTAACACAAGCTCAAGTAAGTCTTTGAATAGAATTTGTGTTGGTGAAGGTAGGTTAAGTTTTGCTTCTTTGATGTTTGAATGATGGCCATAGAGCTGCATGTTTTCTTATTTTCGTCTTCTTCTCTGGCCTCTATCAAATTTGCATGTTGGAAAACACTCTTTGGAAGAGGTTTTCCCTAGTTCGGCCTTGGATCTATGAATTTGCACTAGATTAGGCTCTTGTAACGAACCTTGCGGGTTATTGTGAGAAGCCCTATTTTAGTGTAAAGGAGAAAAACAATCCAAGAGGGAGACTAGTCACCTCTCCTCTAGGCCTAGGGTTTGGAGTTTCATCCATTAAAAACCTATTCTTGTCAATTTTATTCAACTTTTATGCATTTGCATGTGTAAAATATTGCATTTTCATGGTAATTAAGGTTAGTTTTTAGGTTTGAAATTTTATATGAAAAAACCTTAAAAAATGTCATAAACCCTAAAAGTTGGAATTCTTTTTGAAAAATCCTTTAAAAAATCCAAAAAATTATTGATCTTCCTAAAAATTCTGCCCTTCTACAATTTCGTCCTGCCTAAATGTGCGGCCCCTATATTTTCGGCTTGCTAAAAATCCGCCACTTACATTTTTGGTATGCTAAAAATTCATCTCCTCTACATTTTTAGCCTCCTTCTTTTAACCCTCAACCCTCTTTTTCAACCCTCGGCCCCTCCTAAGGGTCCTTGTAAGAAGTTATGTCAATTGTCTTGTCACCATTTTCTCATACTCTCTTGGATTCAACCCTCATTCTCTAACACTCTCGCGCAAATCTACACTACTCAAACCTTTGCATTATTGTTCATGACTTGTATAACCCAGGAAATTAGAACTTACAGGCAGTGCAAATTTGGAATAGAAATTGATGGTTGTAAGTGGGAAGAGAAATCCATGGTTGTAGAGAGCCTAGGAAAGTTAGGGAGCCTTTCCCTTTGATTTTTGCTACTTGTAGATGTTTGGGAAGCCATGAATTGAAGATATAGGTGGTTCTCCAACATCAATAACATGTTGGTCTTCTTCTATGCATAAACTGGAAGCACTCGACAAGATTGATGGCCGAAGAGAGTCATGGATCGGTGAAGGGGATGCCTGATCCAAGAAGGGTGTTGTGTGGTGTAGGTATTGTGGAAGCCATGGTTGTGAGAGTTGATTGAGATCTCTGTATGAGCATTTGTATAAGCATAGAGAGAAGTTTGGGTTGTGGGCCGAGAGAGAGAATCTTGTAGGTGTTCCATTCGCCCTAATGGCCTTATAGCCAAACTTGGGGGTGTCCTCTCAGGATAAAGAGCATATGCTAAACAGAGTGCCTAAAATTGGGTGAAAAATAACTCTTACACAACCAGTTGCTTGCATCTTCGTTGATTAAAGATAAAAACTCTTGTGTATTTGAATATGAAACATATGTAATTAATTCCTGTAATTTTTATGCTTGTATATGCATATGATATGTGTGTGGATCGATTTTATCTCTACTGTGTATGTTTTCTTATGTTCTACACACATATTTTGTTTGTTATGAAATCGTAAATAGGATTTTGTGCAAAATTCAAAGGCCTCGAATCCATGTAATGTCCCCTCTCGATGGCCAGATTGGCTGAGGGAGACATTACACATTTGGGATGACTGAGTGAAATAAGTATAGCGATATCTTATGCTAAAAATGACTACTGTAAATTCTAATAATTTTTTCTTTATGAGTTAATAAAATTTCTCTCTCGTTAACTAGTTATTCCCTTTGGGGTTTTTCCAAGGTCTTTGGACCAAAATACTAGTTTCAAATGTGTATTTATAGTCTATTGTTTTTGTATTTATTCCCATTGCTAAATGTACTTCGTTACATTATATAATATTAGAGTGACATGAAAAATGTATGCATGTGATGTATGACGAATTTCATGATTGTTCAATACTGTTATCATAGGTTAGCTAAGTGTGTGGGCTAATTTAAGTTTGAGTTTTAGCATGGTATCAAATATGGGAATATGAAACGGTCATTGGACAATAGAAGAGGGTTTCTTAGCAAGATTTTTTTTGGTTTGAGGAGTGTGTTCATATTTGTGTACTTGGGTTGCAAGTGATTTATGAAAGGGACTTTTCATTTGGAAGAATAAGAGAAAAGTTAGTAGTTGTTCAAATTATTTGATGAAAGTCTTGAAGGAATTTGCATCTAGTCATAAGACAAGGTGTAATGAACATAAAATAAGATTATAATTATAATCTTATTTTATGTTCATTACATTGCCACTCCCTTTAAGGGAGCTTTGTCCTCAAAGCTTAGATTATTGTCTTTCCATTCTCATTTTGTGTTGAAACAATGTCATTACTTCATTTATGTCTTTTTTAGAACTTGTATTAGGTATGTGCTTGGTCTTTACGCAATAGTTTGTCATTTTCCTTTCATTTGTAACTTGAATTTGTACCCCATTATGTTTATTATTGTTGTCCCATTTTCCATGTACATGAATACGAGGAATATTTTTGTGACTGACCATATCAAGTGTTGTTTTATAGATCGCTTGGCATGATGTCATCACATAATGTTTCCATTTTATTATCTTTACGATTTATCTCGAGAAGTGGCATGTCATGAAGCTTCTCACACTCGAAGTCACTTGATAATGTTACATTTAGGTTTCTCCAGGGTGGTAGAAGAGTTAAGGTAGAAGATGAATCTGACTTGGATTCCTTTGCATATTGTAGGATCCATATTTTTTGTTTAATTAATATTGTTTTTGTTTATAGGGCTACGTGGAATGAGTGAGGGTGCAACCTAGGTTGAAGTTGGAAAGCAAAACCATGTGTTGGTCTTACTTTATCTTTTTTTTTTTTACTTTCTTTTTCCTTTTTTTGTTTTTTTATTTTTTTTCTTTTATCTTTTTTTTTTTTTACTTTCTTTTTCCTTTTTTTGTTTTTTTATTTTTTTTCTTTTATCTTTTTTTTTTAACTTTCTTCTTTCTTTTCAATTCTATACCTTTTTTTTTACTTTTTTTTAAAGTTTTTTTAAGGTATTTTTTGTTTTTTGGACAATGTCCTATATTCTAGGGAAAGCCTAAAAACTAAATTTACACAAAGTGTAAATAATGGCAAGGGAGTGGAGAAGGTGGAGCAGAGCAAGGAGCGTGAACTGATATGGAATGTGGGAGTGGAGGGCAGCGAAGTGAAGAGAGATATGGGTGAAATGGAGAATCGGAATAAATCAGGAATTAATGAGCCGAGTCCGAGCTCATAGTGCAGGAGCGAATCCGCTCTGATACCAAATGGAGCAACCAAATCCGATTGGTCCGTTAGTAGTCGAATCCGACTATCATTTTAAATAATGAAATATGAATAATATATTAGATGATGAATATTACAATGATGTCTTGGCCTTGAATATGACTTGGACATTCATGATGAGGAGACATCTCCTTTCATACTAACCTAACTATAAATTATTTAATTATTTAATTATAATCTTATTTTATCTTCATTACATGACATTTCGCTATAAAAATATATAATTCTCTGCAAATGCTCTCCTACACTCTATTACAGTTTGACAGAGTGAAAAAACTCTGACACCTCTTCAAAACTTAGATATACCTTGTTGGCTTAATCAAAACGAATTTTCACAATTTATAATTTTAAAATCTGTCAGAATTTAATTAGTTCTCTGCCCTTTGATGAGCTGCAACAGGAACGATGAACAGCCCTTCAACAATTTGATCGGCTCCAATAAATATTTGATGAGCTATGACAGAGGCTGTAAATGCTTCTTCAGAAATCGATGTGGTGTGCTGCCCCTTTGAAACCTTGACAGCATTGTGGCGGTGTTGCAACTCTTCAGGATTGTGGCGGCCACAAATCTGGGGAGTGATTCATTTTCATGCTTTCAGCAGTTAGGCATTTTGAATATTGTTTCCTCTTCAGAGCTTCAGCTGGCAATTGATATTGACGATGGAGTAATACTGCCAACAAAATTGATGGTAGAATAGATTGTAGTTTTAAAATTAATAAGGACCAGATCACTTGAATTAATAATAATTACAAAATAAGTGTTTTTCATAAAGAAAAAAATTGACAAATAATTACTTAGATCTTTTAACATTATTTAGTGGAAAATATGTATGCATTATGATTACACAATACCTTAAATTAAAAAGGCCAAATCAATGCTAAGATAGTATGATATGTTTCAAACGGTTAAAAAACCTTAAAATTAATATTATCAAATTGATGCAAAATCATAAATGGAACTTGAATTTGATCCCTTTGGGTGATTCAATCTGTTTCAAATACTATATTCATTAGCATATATATGAACAGTGTAGTTGCATTTGGTTTACTCTTTCTATACGATAGAACGAAAGCTGATGAGTTCTCCCTCTGACTGTGCAGTTATACATACAACAAAATGGGAATCCAAACTGTGCAAATTCGAGTGACAATCAACTAATCAACTGGATGCCACAAAGGGACCCGCAAACAGCCGTTGAGAATTTATTAGAACATGGGAATTCGGATGATATGCATGCTATCAGGTGCGTTGATATTTATCCATGATATGTCTGATTTCTTTTTTCAGTACTCAATTCACTATCCACATGCATGTCTTGAACTGACGGACGGTTTCTGTTGTGAAGGGATGCCGTTCAGTGTGTGCCAGAATGTACGCCAAATGGAGTACTTTTCTCACAAGTGGGGCACGGTTTGCAACTTGATAGCCACGGAGGGGACTCGAACCCATCGCATTTGAAGTTTGATTATCCTAGTTTGGAAGGCGACGCTGCTGATCAACATCATCATCATGACATGACTGCTGGTGACTATTGTTCTCCTGTCGGGCTAATGGCCTCTCAATGGCAGTCATCTTACGAAGCAGCTGCTGCTAGCTTGATGTCATCAATGGCACAAAATCAGTACTCTTTTGTGCAGGTATTCTCGGCCTTTAATTTACTCTCTTTATTTCTTTCTTTTGTCCTTTCAATTTTTGAAATCTTTGCTCTTTTCTTTTCAAAAATTTATTCAATAATCTTCAATTTATTTGATTTTCTTTGATTTGGCTACAAGCTTTTGAAATAAAGTGATAAACGAGAAATCATCATACTGAGCAAGCGTCATCCTAAGATGGATTGAATGTCAATGGTAACAAATTAACAATGATAGTTGGCAACATTAAAGAGCAAATGATATGTATCTATCTATTGTTGAACGGACAGGGAATGATGGAAAACGTTCCAGGAATCTTGTCACAGCAGCAGCAGGACGAGTCATCTTCGCATGGTGCTCATCTTTCAACTCCTCACGACGACGGAGGGATTGACGCCTCCTTTCAAAGCAGCCTGGGGGATCACGTAACTAGCACTGCAGAGTACGAATGATGCTTATAATCGCCTCTTCACTGGTTGTTACATGTATACGTTTTATAGTTATATATGATGCTAGGTTGATTATAGTCGCCTCCTCTTTTCCCCCCTGTAGATCACTATTGTGTGCAATAGTTTTAGTTTTTAGTGTTTGAATAGAGCTATTTATAAAGCAACCACTAAGTGATAGATTAAATTAAGAGAAGGCAATGCCGGTGATGTCCATCTCATCTCGATTGCGATTATGATTGTATTCCGATTTGTTTGAAAACATGTGTTATATGAAATTCTTTTACGAGCCGCTTTTTATTTTCTATTTTCTAACTGTTCCATTGTAAAAAATTACTTAGCATGAAAGCAAATACGCTTTCGAGTCCATCTCAAATATTTTACAATGATCGAAGTATTTCAAAAGTTTGAAACTTTGAAGTAATCATAGGAATTGCATATCAAACCTCTTCATTTGATAAATCAATCGCAGGGATACGATCATCGTTGCGTATTCAATTTCATCATTCTTATTGCAGTGAAAAGGATATTTTGTCAATATAGTTGAGTTTAAGTAAGACATTGGAATAGTTTAAAATTAATTTTAATTTCGATAACATCCAATAAACAAACTTTTATATGAAGAAGCTTCAATTACTCTATCTGTTATATAGGTCGTGTTTCGTTTCCGATACTCTGTATAAATAGGAACCGTATATGATCCAAATGTCTTTTGCTAAAAGGATATATATATGTATATACAACAATTAACAAAATACTTAACTTTTTTTTCTCTTTAATTCCTTTATGATATAACTCACACCCCCGTAAAGGCCCTCAATACCATTAACAATAAAGACTTTTCTACGTCATGCTTAGTGGTTACATGTTATATGGATTTTAATGCTAGTCATGCTGGGATATTTATATATTATTACTGGGTTGCTTTTATGAGTCGTTCGAGGTATGGAGTCAAATTTTAAATTCCATTTTTTCATTTTAGGAAACACTAATTCTTATTGGCAAATTCAAGGAACGTAGAGTTTTGATTATGGAACTTTGTTCCATTTTTCAAGTTTTTGGGTCAGTTTAAAATTGGCCTAAGGGCAAAGTTTTACATTGGAATTTTACAATTACATTTTTGGAATTATGTCTCTGAAACTTTGGTCAGATTTATATGACATCATTATCACGTTTTTAGGTATTTCTTATTTTTGTAGTAGTCGGGTCCGTCAAAAGTATGCGGCGTGGGGTACTTGTTGGATTCAGAATCAAATTCCGCATCCAACGAGCTCTCTCGGTCGAAATTTGAGTAAAAACATAGGGAAATATGTCGAAAATACGAACAAAAATAATAGTTTTTTTTATGACAAATATGTCAATTCAATCATTATGATTGACTCATTTTATTGAAATTCTATTCATTCTTGAATTCCAACTTACAAGAACTTATTTTGGCACATTTTCTTATAAGGCCCATTTTAGACCCCAAATTTCCTCTAATAAGCCGTGTTTTAATATTGGACAAAACTATGTGTCTATGCGCTTTAAAGGTATGGGAATCAAGGTGGAAAGTTGATATTCTAAATAAAAGGCAAAGATACTTGAGACTCAATTTCACTAAGAGATCAACTTAGTTCCCCTATTGCAATGTTTGTATTTTGAATTGAACTTTGTAGGTTTTTAAGTTTAAATTGAACTTTTCAAAAGAAATATGAGATGTTTTGAATTCTAATTTTAAATTTTCATGAGTATATTAAAATTTACATGGTAATGTTAAGTATAGTGATTTTTTATCTATTTACAAATTTAGTGTTAAAATATTAAACCATGAATGGTAAGGAGAGGAGATTTAAATATTTGAAAAGATAAATGAAGAGATTTGAAAAATAAACAATTGTAGTGGGAGTAAAGGATATATTAGTTCTCATGAAATAAATCATATAGAGGTTGAAGACTTCTTGTAGAGAGAGATAGATTGGATAGATTTATTTTGTTTTTGAATAAGTCAATAGAAGTTGTTGCCTTTCCAACTTGCATGTAAGTGGAAAAGACTCAATCATGCAATCCAAGGGGAACTAAGAGGGGCTACCCATTGTCACCTCAATAACACCATAATCAACTTCACGTTGGGACTCCTCCAACTCTAGAAGGGATATCTGTATAGAATATTGCTAAAGCTATTTGAGGCTCAAGGTGATACTAGAAGACTGATCCTTAACAAAATGAGTGTAATATAGAAAATAAAAGTGATGGAAGAACTAAGATATTAATGCATATACCAACAACTTGGAAAATGGATTCAAGAGACCAATTCAAGGGGGCAAGCCCATGAATCATTGAAGACAACCAAGGCCACTAAATCATGCCAAAATGAAGCCCTAGTGTTTTGAAAAATGAATGTAGAAATACATTAGGAGGACCCATAAAGGTGTCACGTCAAAATATTACTAATGTGGTTAGGAGGGTCCAAAAAAGGTGCCACATCAAAACATTACTAATGGGGTATGATCTACACAATGAAGTATTATAAGCAACAACTCTAGAAGATGATAGATGCAAGTTAATATAATCATGCATATGACATCAAAGAAAAATAGAGCGAGATACTCCTCACATAAAACCCTTTCAACATGGTAGATATGCCCTTCTTATATGCCCCCTAAATGCAAGTTCTATTAATTCTACACACCACAAATAGAAACATATTACACATTGATAGGATATAAACCCTTAAAGTTCATATATGCTCCAAGAAAATATATCCATAAGATCCAAGGACAGGAAAACTCCAATAGTCTAACCATGAAAATAAATGAGGAAGGGATACTCTTTATATAGAGTGTAGCTTAACTTTCTTTACAATAAAATACTATTTTTTTCTTTTTAGATTCATTATTTTCTCAGTTATTCTTTCTAGAATAGTAAATTAGTAGTTAGATCCATTTTTTTTCTTTGAGGGAAATAAGACAAGAAAATTTCTCATGTAAACAAATCTTTGGGAAGAATGCAACAACATTAAACAAATGGACCTGGTTAGATCCACTTGTTACAATTAACTAACTCCATGAGAAAGTTTCAGCAATGAATAATCGATGTAATTAGTTGCCAACCTTCTCCAACATGGATCAAGGTAAGAGAAGGCATCCCCAAATATGTTGAGGGAACGCCCTTAAGAGTCAGGGCATTCTTCACTATGAGAATTTATTAATAATCCTCCTTGAAATCATCAAAGCACTCAAGCATCCAAGGTGGGGCATTCCTTAAATCAAGTGGTCAAAATGCAATAAGGGTTTCGAGGTGGTAGTTTTGAAATTGTCAACTTCCTTGGTATTTATCCAATTTTATATTATAAGTAATTTTCCAAAATCCCATGCCACTATGTATATAATGTCATTGAGGTGGAGAAATTATGGCCACTTTCTCAAAATATAATTTCTCCAAAAGATGGGAAACCTCTCCCAAAGTGTAACCACTTTCTATGTGTGAGTCGATCAATTGGCATGCATCAAATTTATTCATTAAAGGTTAATTCTCCATAGGTATTTAGTATTTATGTCATTATAAAGAACCTTATGTGTCAAGTGTCTTCAAATCCCATAGGGTTATCCAAAAATAATCATCCAATAAATGTCAATGAGTGACCATAGTGCTTAGCACCCCCTATTTAAGTCATTTCTAAATTAATTCTAGTGCAAACCTAAGGTACCATGGTTAATTAGTCTGATTGGTTCTATTTATTTATTGTCTTTAATTAATCACACTAAAACATTATAAAACCCAAGGTAACACATTGATTAATTCATTACTTAAAAAGTACAATTATTAACACTTCAAAACTTAGGGAGACTCTAATTTGATGGGTTCCCATTCCATACAATTTCTAAGTTAGTTTCCTTATACTCTGTAATGTCCCTGTTCGACTTGAAAGTACTTTTGGGCTTATTGGGAACTTTCTCAGTGCCATACTTTCAAATTTTCTTGCTCTGATACCACATTATAACTTCCCTAGTCACCTTGGTGGTCCTTTGAGATAAAGGAGAACTCAATCAATTCCTAAAACTAAAAATTAAGCTCTCTAACTGAAAAATAAAACTCTAAAGTTTGTACCATGATGTTATCTCTTTGGTATTTACATTAGATCACTACTAAATCATAACTATAAAATTTACTCAAACAAGGATTCAAAATCTCAAACACCTCTATCCATGCAAGGATAAATAAACCAACTAAATAGTAATCATATGTATAATTACGTCTATACATTTACAACAAAATGAATTCCTAGTTTACACAATGAAATATGTTATGATTACACTATGAAATAAAATGTAATTTCATAACAATTATTGACTTGTGTGGTCACCCAAATCCATATCAATTTTCTATAGAATTATATAGTGGAATTACCCATACTAGTTCTACATGAATGCAATAGATATTTCCAAACATCCATACATTTGTGCATACCATAAATTGAGAAATGGACACATTCATGAACAACATATTGTTATGACATCATAATTCAAACAACCATGACAAATAGAACATAATCATAACCATGGAAACAAGAATATGTGACTTATATTAACAAGAGGTCTAACTGGCTACAAGACTTAGATGTTCCTCCCAGTCGTAGGTTTCATCAAGCTATATCTTTTTTTTGGCTAGAACCACCCCCGAATTGGGGCTATCAGTCCACAAGGGATAAGTTCTCTTCTCCACTATACATCGCTAAAACCTGTGCAACTATTGCTACCACTTGATGCAAAACCCTTTCCACAGTTCTCTCAATATTCAATTCTCCTTCCCCATTAACCTACACAATGTCAAGAACAAAAAACCCTTCCTTGAGCTAACAATGTCTCAAAAGCCTCTAGTTCCCTTTCGAAGCTCCAATACAGGTTGGATAGGAATTCTTCAAATTGAGACTCCACGGCATGCAATTGCAGGATAGTTTTCTATCACACACCAATTTTTCCATAGGGTTAAGGCATGGATAATTTTCATATGGTATCTCTGTTATCTTGATACTACTCTCAAGCTTTAGTTTCAACCATTCCTAGTGAATTCCAAACCATCTTCCATGGAATACATGCATGCATGAATGACTTGGGGAAGAGATAAACCCCCGCCAACTCAATTATCCCTTTTATTTGAATGTCCTAAGGTTTCCATGTGGCTTCATCAGCTCATAACCCTTAATTAATATTTAAAGATAAGGTTGATATTAAGGAGCTAATTTAATCCCACCATGGTCATATTTCCCATTATCCCCTAGAACTTCCCCTCTTGTGGAATCATAACCCTCCATCTCATATCCTTTCTTCCTTCCTTATAGTTGTAAGAGATTTTATATTAACATTAAATATGTACATAATTACAGTTTTTTGGTCATGTTGGCCCTTTATTCTTGGTTTCTATCCTTTACAACATAAATATATAGTTAACAATTACAAGGGTCAAATTGGGGGTGTTACATTCCCCTCCCTCTTATTTTATGCACCGTCCTTGGTGCACAGCAACACTATATACATTGCAAAAATTTCAACAAAAATTCAAAATAACTACGGGTATGCTTCTCGCATTGCAACCTCTAGCTCGCATGTTGCTTCCTCAAAATTGTAGTGGGTCCATTATCTTTAGAATATAGTTGGCATTGATGTCAAACGTGTTCATGAATGAAAAATGAATAACCAGTAGATATGGTAGCAGGATGAGTTCAACAAATCCACTATTGAAGGTTGAAAGTTAAGTCATCCTCACAATTGTAGATCGTGTGGTGGAGATCTGAAGGTTTCGAAGGTCTACAGCTAATATGGATTTCACTGATTTATTAGCGAGGAGGATAAAAAGGGAGTTGGCCGGCGAAATCATAAACTAATCGCCAAGAAGGATATCAAGATCAACAGACAAGGTTGATCATGGAAGCATATCAACGGTTTTCAATGATTTCGTTGGGAGAACTAGCGTGGCCAACTAGATCTGACGGTCTTAATTCATTTTGTTGATTTAACTAGTAAGCAAATTAACGTTCTGATAGGAGCGAAATACCATTTACAATGAAAAATTGGACAGTCATGATTGAATCTACAAGGAGATAGAACGCGGTGAAGGATTTCCACACAAAGAAATGTGAGGATCCACAATCCACATTAGATCATAGATCGACGAACGGGATTGAAGCCTCAAAGAAATCAATAGTTCAGAGGAAAAACGAAAGGCGGAAAGAGAAAGGCAGAAAAATCGTGAAAAGACTTTGGGAAATTTCACAGTTTCGCTACCCGAAATTTGGAAGATCGACAGTCTAGAAAACAATCGCATAAATATTGATGGTGCGGATGAAAGAAGGAGGAAAGTGGAAGGTGGAGAATTGTGAAAGAAACGTTTGAGTTTTTGAGAATCCGCATTCTGCAACCCTCGATCTAGAAGATCGACGGTCAGGAAGACATATGTAAAAAATCGAACGCGGGGAAAGATTAGTGCAGAAAGTGGAAGACAGAGGATTGTGAAAGAAACATTTGAGTTGTTTAGAACCCGCATTCTGCAACCCGTGATCTGAAAGATGGATGGTCATGCAAGAGCCCACGGGAGATCAAAGTTGCAGAAAGATTAGTGCAAAAAGAAAAAATATCGAAATGACATTTTAGAAAAGTCACAAACCCGCATTATGTTATCTGCATCTTGTCTCATATCAATAGTCACAGAAGAGCCCACAGGAGATCAACGGTGCGGAATGGTTGGTGTGGAAATACAATTGCGAAAATCGGGAAAAGGAATTTTTTAAAATATCATAGATCTGTGATCTGTATTTTGCATCCTATCTTAGATCTATAGCCAAGAAGAATCCTGATATAAAATCAACGGCTCAGGAAGTTTACAGAAATAGAGAATGCAGAAGGTCATGACTAGAAGATTCATGAAGAGGCACGATCAATGAAATGGTGCAATAGTGAAGAGATGCGTCTACAGGAAGCGTGAAGGTATTTATTGACAAAATGATTGAAGGAAATAAATTGTCTCTGTGATTGCAAATGACAAAGCCGAAGAAGTGAATAAGAAGACCGATAAAATCAGTCCATGGTGGCAAGGTGGTGCTAGGGTAGGCTATAAGTATGCAAAGGGTGTTGTCGCTTCCTTTTCTGTTGTAGTAGGAAAAAACCCAAGGTGTTGGAGCATCCTTGTCTATTGTAGTAGGAAGAAACCCAGGATGTTGGAGAATCCTTGTATGTTGCAGTAGAAAGAAACCCAAAGTGTTGTTACATCGTTTCTGTAACAGTAGATAAAGCAATTTTGTAGATTCATCTTATTAATGAGTTTGAATTGGTGGTTTTCTCTTTGAGATTTCGACGATAAAATTTGTGTCTTAACTTGTATGATTCATTTTGTGATTTTTTTTTAAATGAAAAAGACAATACTGATTCACCACCCCCCCCCCCCCCCCCCCCCCCCCCCCCTCTTAGTATTGTGGGATAATCCAACAATTGGTATTAGAGAGGGTTCCTTCACTACATATTAACCACTGGAAGGTAGATCTTATTTTGAAACCATTATGTATCAACAAGAAGGTTTAGCCACCAACAAACATCCATTATTCACAGGAGAAAATTATGCATTCTGGAGTGTGAGGATGAAGTGTCATCTGATGTCCCTTTGATGGAAGGTCTAGGAAACAACTGAGAAAGATTTTAAAATAGATGACCAAACACCTACAGATAGTATGGAGCTAGGGAAATATGAGGGTAATGAGTGTATTAACAAACATTGTATTTGTAAAATTCATGCAATGCAAAACTGTTAAACAAGCCTAGGATAAGTTAAAAAATATATATGAAGGGGCATCCAAGCTTCATACGTATAGAGGGAAGTTTGAGAGCCTAAAAATGAAAGAAGAAGAAAACATTGGAGAGTACCTTCTAAGAGTAGATGAAGTTGTAAATAATATTTAGAGGCCTTGGAGGAAAATTAAAGGAAAGATAAGTACTTGATAAGGTACTAAGAACATTTCCAACAAAGTATGACTCAAAAGTATCCACCCTAGAAGAACGAGATGATCTTGACCTTGTGACAGTAGATGAAATACATGTAATCCTCACTGAATATGAGATGAGAACGGGACTAAATGAATCATCAGGAAAAGAAGCAGCATTTAAAGCCTCATCCAAAAATCAATCAGAGAACCTAGATGATGAGGAAGCTCTTTTTATTAAGAAACTTGAGAAGGGTACTGGAAAATATAAAGGAAAGTTACCCCTAAAATGTTTTAGTTGTGGAAGAATTAGACGTATTTTGCTTCAAAATGTACTTACTCTAAACAAGATGATAGTGATGAAAGAGAAACCTCAAAATTCGAAAAGGTAAAACAGGAAACAAGAAGAAGTCCTATGAAGAAAATAAAATTGTCTACACCATGGAAGATAGTGAAGATGCAAATACAAATGAAGATGAGGAAACTAAAATTCTATTCATGGATGTTGAAACTCAAGCTTCAAATAGTGACTCATATGTAGAAGGAGAAGTAGACTTAAGAGTTGAACTTGTTAGTGCTCTTGAAGAACTTGAGAAATGCAGGAAAAATCACAAACAATCAAGTCATATCATTAGTGAGTTGGAAGCTCAACTTCTAGATGACAAAAGGATTGAGGAGGACCTAAACCTACAGCTCAAAAGAAGAATATAAGAATCTGAGAGACTTGAAGAAGAGATCATACAATTCAAGAAAAAGCTTGATGAAGGATCTATCAAATCAAAGTTTGAGAATAGCTTAAGGATTCTAGATGACATCCTGAATAGCCAAAGAGCATCAAGTGATAGGTCTGGCTTGGGTTTTAACAAAGAAAAGAAACCAGAATGTTTCTCTTTCACTAATCAAGGAGGAAACAAGAAAATTTATGTTGAAGCACTAAAGAGTCCAGTTAAAAAGGAAGAGATCAAGAAAGATACCCCAAACTCTCAAGATAAAAGTAGAAATAATATGGTGCCGAAGAGACCAAATAGAAATATGCAGATCTTTTTAGGTCATTGTTACTCTTGTAATAAATTTGATCATAAATCCTTAAATTGCAAAGCTTATGGGAAGGTTCCTGAATACAAGAAGAATTCTTCAAGCAATAAACAAAAAGGAAATCATAACCTTTTTACACTTCTTCAAAAATATGACATAGAGTGTTACAAATGTAATAACCATGGACACATGGCAAGAGATTGCAAACTGTTGACTCCTACAAAGAAGACTATTGCAATTAAGTCTTAAGACACAAAACAAAATAAGTATTGGAGGGAAAAGGAAGAAAAGTAAAATTTCATGATTGCTATATGTGCAACAGAAAATCAAAACCTATGGCACTTGGACAGTGGGTGTTCAAAACATATGACTAGTGACCCAAACAAATTCATAACACTAAGAGATAATGAGGGTAAAGTCACTTTTGGAGGCAATTTTTCTTCCAAGATAATTGGGAAAGGAACAGTCGTTGTCAATTACAAGATCAAAGCATAAAATGTATTACTAGTAGAAAATATCAAGCCTAATATTCTCCATGTAATTCAAACATGTGATCAAGGGAACATCTGTATTTTTTACTCGGAGAAATGTGAGATCAGGAAAAAGGACTTGGGAAGAGTTGGTGGCACTACTATAAGAAATTCAAACAATGTATACATCCTAGAAAATGAAAATCAATGTCACTTAAGTAGAATTGATGAAAGTTCGTTATGGCACGGGAGGATGGGACATTTAAATTTTGACAATCTTGTCAAAGTAAGTAAGAAGGAAGTTGTAAGAGACTTGCATAAAATTTTAAAACCTCTAAATTCAGTTTGTAGACATTGTCAACATGGAAAGCAAACTAGAGCCAGTTTTAAAACAAAAGAACATATGACGACTTCACATCCTTTGGAAATAGTGCACATAGATCTATGTGCACCAACAAGAACTAAAATCCTGCAAGGAGATTATTATTTCATGTTTCTCATTGATGATTACACAAGGATGACTTGGATGACATTTCTCAAGGAAAAATCAGAAGCTTTTGAGAAATTCAAAATCTTCAAGGCAATGGTTGAAAATGAGACACATATGAAAATAAAAAATCTTAGATCCAATAATGGGGGAGAGTTTACTTCAAATGATTTTAATGAGTCTTTTGAGATACATGGAATTAAGAGACAATTTTCAGTTGCAAAGACTCCTCAGCAGAACAGTGTTGTTGAAAGGAAAAATAGAACAATCCAAGAAGCTGCCAGAACAATGCTTAATGAAGAAAAGTTGTCAGGTGCATATTGGAAAGAAGAAGTATACATAGTTGTCTATATATTTAATAGAGGAAAACTAAAAGTGAATAAATACAAAACCCCTTATGAACTATGGTATGGAAGGCCATCCTCAGTCAAATATTTCAAAGTATTTGGCAGTAATTGTTACATTAAAAAGAACGAGGGAGACCTTGGAAAGTTTCACTCTAGGACTGATGAAGGAATATTTCTAGGATATTCATCCACCAAGAAGGCGTATAGATGTTACAATAAAAGGTTACACAAAATTGTAGAAAGTGTAGATGTGAGAGTAGATGATATAAAACCAAGAAGAGGAAGAATTCATGACAATGTGGAAAATACAAATCATGAAGAAAAGGAAGACTTGCAAGAGGATGAAAATACCCATGATGAAGAAGAAAGAATAGAAAAGGAAGATACATAGGAAAGTGAAGAATATTCCCCAAGACCTGATACAAAAACTCCATCTAGAAGGATACAAAGGAATCATCTAGAGACACAGATCATAGGTGATAAAAATGTTGGAGTTAGTATAAGAAGACAACTATAATTTAATGAATAATCCCTACTCTCAATAGTGGAACCTGAAAAATTTACAGAAGGCAGCAAAATTAATGAATGGGTCAAAGCCATGAATTAAGAATTAGATCATATTGATAAAAACGAGACCTGGGAACTTGTCCCAAGACCTAAGGATAAGAATGTTAGAGGGACCAAATGGGTTTTCAAGAACAAATTCAATCGGGATGGTCAAATAATAAGGACCAAGGTAATATTGGTATGTAAAGGGTATGCTCAGGTAGAATGGATTGATTTTGAATAAACTTATGCTCATGTGTCAAGACTTGGAGCAATCAGAATGTTTCTAGCACTCTCGATCCATAAAAAATTTAAAGTATATAAAATGGATGTCAAGTCTACATTTTTGATCGAAAAGATAGAATAAGAGGTTTATATTAAACAACCCAAAGGTTTCCTATTATCAGAAAATAGAGACTATGTTTGAAAACTAAAAAAGGCACTCTATGGTATCAAACAAGCTCCAAGGGTCTGGTTTTCAAGGCTAGACAGCTACTTAAAACAACAAGGATTTAAGAGAGGTGCCACTGAAAGTAATCTCTACTTAAAAATCAAAGATGAAAATATGATCATTGTTGTTGTTTATGTAGATGACATCATATTTGGAAGTAATTTGCAAATACTAAGTGTAAAATTTGCATCTGAAATGAAGAAGGAATTCGAAATGTCAATGTTGGGAGAACTAACGTTTTTCTTGGGGTTACAATTTTATCAAACAGACAAAGAAATATTTATCTCTCAAACTAAGTACATCAAAGACGTGCTTAAAATATTTAAGATGGAAGGCTCCAAACCTGTTAGTATTCCTATGATCACAGGTTGTAAATTAAGTAAGGATGATAAGTCTTTGGAAGTGGATCATACCATGTATAGATCCATGATAGGAAGCTTGTTGTATGTGACAACTACAAGACCAGATGTAATGCAAGCTGTAAGTTTGGTTTCTAGGTTCCAATCAAGCACCAAAGACATGCATGTAACTGTTGTAAAAAGGATTTTTAAATATTTGAAAGGTACTATAGAGTATGGGTTATGGTACCCAAAGAGTCAAGAATTTATTTTTAAATCATTTTCCTATGCATATTGGGAAGGAAGTGTGGATGATCGAAAGAGTACCTGTGGATCAGTAATCTTCTTAAGAAATTGTTTGGTTTCATGGTTAAGGAAAAAAAATATTCCATTTCACTCTCCATAGCAGAGGTCGAATATATTCTCGTTGCGTCATGTTGCACCCAGGTCATTTGGATGAAGCACACACTAGAGGACTTGCTTGTGAAGTATGATCACCCAATAACAATAAATTGTGATAATACCAGTTCCATAAATATGTCAAAAACCCCTATCATGAACTCCAGGACAAAACACATACCAATAAATGTTTGCCACCGTATTCCTTTCCTCATTCTACTTCTTTGTCCCTCTCTACCAAATTTTCTCATTCTTTCACCCCGCTCCTAAAATCCCCATTTTTTGCTTCCCTATCCTTTCGACAATGTCCAAAACTTACTCAAACCCAAATTACCCTTCCGATTTTTTCCCCAAATCCAGATTTTCCTCTACTGAAACAGTTTCTATTTTTTTTTTCTACCCACTCCCCCAAAAAAATAAAATAAAATAAAAAAATAAAAAAACTCCTGGTTATGGTTGTCACCCGCACAGGAGCAAAAACCATGGAGGAAGCACTTGCAACCATCCAAGCCAAACTCCAGGAACTGCATGAAAAAATTATCGGTCTCCATCTTGAGGATTCATCTATGAACACCAGATGACAGTCCGAGTCTTCATCAAACAATGGGTTCTCTTCTTCCAGCAATTTTCGCGGTCCGAAGCTAGATTTTCCTCGCTTCAATGGTACTGATCCGACTGGATGGATCTATCGTGCAGAACAGTATTTCAGTCTTCATAATACTTTTTATGTCCACCAAGTTCCACTTGCCTCCTTTCATTTGGAACAGGAAGCTCTTCAATGGTATCAGAGCGCTTTCTTGGGCTCGTTGGGTGAAATTTCTGCCCAAATTTTTTTTCGCTTCTGTTGCAGGTTCGGATCTGGGAATAATCCCTCTCCGCTTAAATATGGGAAGTACTTGGGCATAATCCCTAAAACTCATTGTGAGGAGTACCACAGGAACCCCGAAGTAGCTGGCCTATGTGAGGACCCTGCAGCAAACAAGTAATCAAAGTACACGATATATCAGCAGAACTCAAAATCACTTTTATATTAATCGCAGGCCACTTCGAGGGGGAAACCTCCTTTGAGCAAGCTTAATACAAAATAACTTCACGGTGACTTCCTTGGCCTCAACACACACTTATATACTAAAAATAGGCGCCAATACTATGGGTCAAAACCATGGGCCAATATAAACTATGGATCAACAAATACTACAGGCGGCTTACAAAGCATATGCGCCCAACAACAATAACACAAACTATGGATCAACAATTACTATGGGACGACTTACAAAGCATATGCATCCAACAACAATATACTAACACGGTAAAGAGAAGGATTGACATGGGTTCCTAACATCCCCTCCCCCTTAGAAAAAGCTTTGTCCTCAAAGCTTTAGATGTGGAAATTGTCACTGAATCTGAAGGAGTGGTTCCCACGTAGCATCCTCGGGCTACATTCCGTGCCATTGAATTGAGACCTCTGTGATAGAGCGAGAGCGAAGCTGATGAGTGCGCTTATTGAGGACAGCCTCCAGCTCCAAAAATATGGATCCTTCATTATCCAGTTCTGGTAAAATAGTTTGGCCTTTGATGTTGGTGCCAAGAACTTTCTTCAGACAAGAGACATGAAATACTGGATGAATGCGGGAAGAAGGCGGAAGTTCCAATTTATAAGCAACAGACCCAATATTCTGAAGAATCCTATATGGCCCTTAGTACTTTGGAGCGAGCTTATGATGCCCTTTGAGTTTTAGTGAGGATTGCTTGTAAGGCTGGAGACGAAGAAAAACCATATCACCGGCTTCAAAAGTGCGCTCAGAACAGTGCTGATCAGCTTGTTGCTTCATGCGATTTCTTGCCATGTGAAGATTTTCGCGCAAAATGCGAAGAACCTCATCGCGGTTTCGAAGGACCGCGTCAACTGCCTGAATTGGAGAACTGTTGGGGGTGTAAGGAAGAATAATTGGCGGTGCTTGACCATAAACTGCTTCATATGGAGTCATTTTAGAGGCAGTGTGGTAAGAGGTATTGTACCACCATTCAGCGAGAGGGAGCCACTTTGCCCACTAATGTTGTTTCTCAGAGGAGAAGCAACGAAGATAAGTTTCCAAGCATGTATTGATAATTTTAGTATGACCATCCGTTTGGGGGTGATAACCTGAACTCATATTCAGTTTGGTGCCAGTGTGGTGAAAGAGTTCTATCCAAAAATGACTGGTGAAAGTCGCATCACGATCCAAGACAATGGAAGAAAGAATTCCATGAAGACGAAAGATATGGTCCAGGAAAATTTGAGCAACAGAAGAGGCTATATAGGGATGGTTGAGAGCACAAAAATGACTATATTTGGAGAGGCGATCAACCACAACCAAAATCACAGTATTCCCTCTAGATTTAGGGATCCCTTCAATGAAATCCATAGAAATATCTGTCCAGATCCGGGTAGGTATGGGTAAGGGCTCGAGCAATCCCGGAAGGGGTGTTGTTTCACCCTTATTGCTCTGGCAGGTATCACATTCAGCCACCATCTGTTGAATTGTCCTTTTCATGCCCTGCCAAAAGAAGTTGTGTCGTGCCCGTTCATATGTTTTGAGAAAACCAGAGTGCCCAGCTGATGGAGAAGCATGGATTTCATAGAAGATAGCTTGTTGAAGAGCTGTGTTCTGGGGAAGCACTAGACGACCCTTGTATCTCAGTGAAGCACCATCCCAAGAGTAATGTGGGACAGCAGAAGGGTTGTTGTCCAAGCGTTGGATGATGTGAGATAATGAAGAGTCATTGAAATAACCCTGTTGAACCGAGTGCAACCAATTTGGAACAGGCATAGAAATAGCGAAAAGAGAACCTTGGTCATCAAATGTGCGAGAAAGGGCATCCACCACAATATTGTCCTTACCCTTCTTATAAGTGATCTCATAGTCATAACCCATGTGTTTGCTAACCCATTTCTATTGTGCTGGGGAGGATACACGCTGTTCTAGGAAATATTTCAGACTCTGGTGATCAATCTTGATGTAGAAATGATTCCCTAAGAGGCAGGGTCGCCACTTTTGTACTGCATGCAAAATAGCCATCATTTCCTTCTCGTATGTAGAGGCAGCTAAATTCTTACCGAAAAGGGAATTGCTGGTGAATGAAATGGGGTGTTCATCTTGAAGGAGAACAGCACCAAGTCCATTGCTGCAAGCATCACTCTCAATAGTGAAGGGCTTGGAAAAATCGGGCATAGCTAGAACAGGTGTAGTACACATAGCTTGTTTCAGTTTGTCAAATGCACACTCAGTAACATGTGTCCATGTAAAAGCATCCTTTTTCAACAGAGCAGTTAATGGAGCTGCAATCTTCCCATAATCCTTAACAAACTTGCGGTAGTAGCCCATCAACCCCAAAAAACCACGAAGGCTCTTGAGTGTCTTAGGAGGCGGCCAATTGTTCATGGCAGCGATTTTGGCAGGATCCACATGAACCCCTTGTGCTGAGATAATGTGCCCAAGATACTCGAATTCCTTTTGGCCAAAAACACATTTAGACTTTTTGGCATGGAGATGATGATCAGAGAAAATTTGCATTACAAGAGCCAAATGTTGGAGATGTTCATCCCATGTTTTACTGTAGATGAGGATATCATAAAAAAATACCAGAATGAATTTCCGCAAATAGGGTTGGAATATTTTATTCATCAAGGCCTGGGATGTGGAAGGAGCATTAGTGAGACCAAAGGGCATGACCAACAACTCATAGAGGCCATCATGTGTGCGGAAAGCTGATTTAGGGATATCATCCTCATGAACCCGAATTTGATGATACCCAGAGCGAAGATCCAACTTGGAGAAAAATTGAGCACCATGAAGCTCATCAAGAAGCTCGTCAACAACAGGAATTGGAAACTTATCCTTGATGGTGAGGTGATTAAGTGCTCGGAAGTCAATGCAAAGGCGCCATGACCCATCTTTTTTGCGGACAAGAAGAACTGGTGAGGAAAAGGAACTTGTGCTTGGGCGAATAATACCTTGCTTCAGTAAGTCCCTAACGAGGAGTTCAATCTCTGTTTTTTGGTGAAATGGGTAGCAATAGGGCCTGATGTTGGGAGGAATGCTTCTAGGAAGGAGCTGGATATGATGGTCCTCTGGTCGTGAAGGTGGAAGTCCCACTAGTTCAGCAAAAACACCTGTATATCGATCCAGAATTTGTTGGAGATCCAGAGGAGTAGTGGGGGCCGCTGATGGTTGCATTTGAATGGAATGGAGCTGAGCGATGACACCATGGGAACTCTTCTTAAGGATTTTTTCCATGCGATGTGAACTAATGATGTTGAGAGACCCTGGTTGTAATCCTTTCAATGTATGTTTGTGTCCATCGGGGGAGAATTGCATCCAAAGTTCAGCAAAATACCATAATATGGGGCCAAGTGTGCGTAGCCATTGAGCACCCAAAACCACATCACATCCGCTTAAGGTCAAGGCAAACATGTCAGAGCGAAGGTTATAATCTCCCATAGAGATACACACATTACGACACTTCCCTTTGCAAGGTAAGGTGCCCCCATTGGCAACCATGACTTCAAAGTTGGAGCAAGGATGGATAAAACAATCAGCTTGTTTGGCGATCCGAGGGTCAATGAAATTATGAGTGCTGCCAGAATCAATGAGTATTGTAAGAGGAAGCTTCTTGAAGTAACCGCGTACCAGCATTTTTTGGGGGGCAGTGACTCTAGCTAAAGCATGGAGGGATATCTCGGGCTGGTCATCCTGAGATGGAGGGTCAATAGGCGGCTCCTCAGTGTCAACCGAAGCATCCATTGTATCGGAAGTTTCTTCACCAATTTCAGAGGCAGGTGGAGAATCCACATCCAAGAGATAGAGATTTTGTTGAACACACCGATGTCCCCGACTGAATTTCTCATCACAATTATAACAAATCCCTTTTTCTCTGCGTGCCTGCATCTCTGTTTCACACAAATGCTTGATTGGAGGTGAGCGAGGAGTTGGCGAAATGGGAGGTCATTGAGAACCCATATTTCAGAAGGGAACAAAAGAGGATTTGGAGCACTGTTGGGCTGCCATCTTGTCTTCTACCAACTTAGCCAACCCCAGGGCTTCCATCATTGTGTTGGGACTGAACATTTTGACCTCAGAGCGAATTGCATCCTTTAGACCACTGATAAAACAGCTCCGGTAGAAGTCATCCAGT
>LPNX010072239.1:57736-69266 GCA_001517045.1 Pseudotsuga menziesii | reverse complement strand
AATACTACAGGCGGCTTACAAAGCATATGCGCCCAACAACAATAACACAAACTATGGATCAACAATTACTATGGGACGAATTACAAAGCATATGCGTCCACAACAATATACTAACACGGTAAAGAGAAGGATTGACATGGGTTCCTAACAAAGTGTGGATGATCGAAAGAGTACCTGTGGATCAGCAATCTTCTTAAGAAATTGTTTGGTTTCATGGTTAAGGAAAAAAAATCTTCCATTTCACTCTCCATAGTAGAGGTCGAATATATTCTTGTTGTGTCATGTTGCACCCAGGTCATTTGGATGAAGCACACACTAGAGGACTTGCTTGTGAAGTATGATCACCCAATAACAATAAATTGTGATAATACCAGTTCCATAAATATGTCAAAAAACCCTATCATGAACTCCAGGACAAAACACATACCAATAAATATCATTTACTAAGAGATTAAGTGTCCTAGAAGGTTATCAAACTAGAGTATGTTGACACAAAAGAACAGGTCGCTGACATTTTCACCAATCCACTACCTAAGGAATCCTTTGAGCATCTTAGACAGAAGATGGGAGTAATTCCCTTACAAAAATTATAGAGGAGGATGCACAATCTTAGGGGGGGATATGATGACAGTGGGAGTTATCAGAAAAGAAGAAAGACAGGAAATCCTTAATAGCATAGCAGGTTATCCTTTGTCATTGTTGTCGAAGGGGGAGAATGTTTAGATTTTTCCATCAATGCCAAAGGGGGAGATTGTTTAGAATATAGTCGTCATTGATGTCAAAGGTGTTCATGAATGAAAAAGGAATAACCAGTAGATATGGTAGCGGGATGAGTTCAATAAATCCATTGTTGAAGGTTGAAAGTTAAGTCATCCTCACAATTGTAGATCCTGTGGTGGAGATCTAAAGGTTCCAGAGATCTACGACTAATATGGATTCCACTGATTTATTAGAAACGAGGATAAAAAGGGAGTTGGCCTGCAAACTCAAAAGATAATTTCCAAGAAGGAGATCAAGATCAACGTACGAGGTTGATCATGGAAGCAGATCAACGGTTGTCAACAATTTTTTCGAGACAACTAGTGCGGACAAATATAATTCTGATGTGCACGAAATTTCTCTAAAATCCATTTTTATGGTATTTGGAATCCACCATTGATCTATATCTGACGGTCCTCATTCATTTCACTAACTTAACTATTAAGCTAGTTAACGTTTGATAGGAGCGAAGTTCCATTTACAATGAAAACTTGGACGGTCAGGATTGAATCCATAAGGAGATTGACGCTGGTGAAGGATTTCTGCACAAATAAAAGTGAGGATCCGCAATCCACATTAGATCGTAGATTGGCGGACAGGATCGAACCCTCAAATAAATAAACGGTTTAGAAGAAAAGCAGAAGGCAGAAAATAACGAAAAGACTTTGGGAAATGTCACAGTTTCGCTACCCAAAATCCAGAAGATCGACGATCCGAAAAATAACCGCATAAAGATCAACGATGAGGAAGAAATCAACCAGAAAGAAGAAGGCAGAGAATTGTGAAAGCAATGTTTGCGTTTTTGAGCATTTGAATTTTGCAACCCGTAATCTGGAAGATCGACGGTCAGGAATACATCCATAAAAGACAACGGTGCAGAAATATTAGTGCAGAAAGCGAAAGGCGAAGGATTGTGAAAGCAATGTTTGAGTTTTTGAGAACCCGCATTCTGCAACCCGTGATCTGGAAGATCGACGTTCACAGAAGAGCCCGCATGAGATCAACGGTGCAGAACAGTTGGTGCGAAAATATTAGTGCAGAGGACGAAAATCTTGAAATGACATTTTAGAAAAGTCACAAACCCACATTCCTCTATCCGCATCTTATTTCAGATCAACGGTCACGGAAGAGCCTGTAGGATATCAATGATGTGGAATGGTTGGTGCAGAAAGACAAATGCAGAAATCCAGAAAAGACATTTTTAGAAATATCATAGATCCATGATCTGTATTCCGCATCCTATCTTATATCTACTGTCAAGAAGAATCCCGATATAAAATCAACGACTTAAGAAGTTTGTAGAAATAGAGAATGCGGAAGGTCATGACTGGAAGATTCATGAAGATGCATGATCAATGAAATGGTGCAATAGTGAAGAGATGCATCCACAGGAAGCGTGAAGGTATTTATTGACGGAATGATTGAAGGAAATAAATTGTCTCTATGATTACGAATGACAGAGTCCAAGAAGTGAATAAGCAAACTGATAAAAATCAGTCCATGGTGGCAAGGTGGCGCTAGGGCAGGAAATAAGTCTGCAAAGGGTGTTGTAGCATCCTTTTCTGTTGTAGCAGGCAGAAACCTAGGGTGTTGGAGAATCCTTATCTGTTGCAATAGACAGAAACCCAAGGTGTTGTTGCATCCTTTTTGTAGTAGCAGATAAAGCAATTTTGTATATTCGACTTATTAATGAGTTTGAATTGGTGGTTTGTTCTTTGAGTTTTCCACGATAAAATTTGTGTCTTAACTTGTTTGATTCATTTTTTGTTTTTATTTTAAAAGAAAAAGACAATATTGATTCACCCCCTTCCCCCTTTAGTATTGTGGGATAATCCAACACATTATACCTTTACCTATTTTATGGCCATGTTCCTTAGGAACGTGACATTTTGATCGAGGATACACAGTGGTTCCACTAGAATATCTCCTTTTTGTTCCACCTAGGTCACAACCCAATCGATTATGTGGTTAGGATAATACACATATTTCTTTAATAAAGACAGATGAAATACATGATGCACATGCATAAAAGAAAGTAATGTTAATGCATAGACTACAAGACCTATCCTATCCAAAATTTCAATGACCCACAAAATCATACTGCAAGTTTTGAACAAATTCCTTGTTGATGTATTTGTAACTTCGGAATGTATTCACTTGTATATCTTATGTCTTGTACCCCAATGTTTATTTTGGGAAGTGTCTATAATTTATTTGAGTCATGTCATGCCCCAATTTTCCTATCAGGAGGTTCTATAATGTAAACAAGTCACGTCAATTCATTGTGGGTAACCCTCCTATTGTTCAAGGGTTAAAGTCCTCGCAGTTCTGGGGCACTAGGGTTATTATACTCTCCTAGAGAAGTCAGCCCTAGTGAGTCATTGTTAAGTTGATAATTAGTATAAATATAGAGTGAGCCTCTCTATTTATCACACACTTACTCACACTCAGTTGTAGCACATAGTTGAGGAAGAAGAAGTTGTTGGGGCTAGAGAGAAAGAGGCTACTGTTGTTGGGATATCATCTTACTATTTTTGGGGCTTTTCTATTTGCTGTCGATTCTATCTCCGAGGAAGTTGAGGGGTTTTCTCCTTTATGGTTTCCCCGAGGAAAATATTTGTGTTCATTGTCTTATGTGTTTGATTGGTGTGCTTGTTATTCTCTCAGTTAAGATCCTAAGTTAATGCTAGCTTAAATGATAAAAATCTAACATGGTATCAGAGCTAACCTGAGAAGAAGACACTGTGTAGCTGCAGGAACTAGGGATTCCTAATTTTTGGATATCTCTCCATAGATTTCAGCAAAAGAAGGTTGGACTAACTCTCCTCCCTAGGGCGCATCTTTCTGTCCAAGCATAATCTGATTCTAAGCATTTTCAGTTTTTGACCCGACACTATTGCCGAAAATTAGGGACTTCCACAGAAGTGGAATTTTTTAGTGAGCCCAGGCCTAGATTGATCTCCTCCTCAAAATCGAAGTTTAGAGATCAATATCAAAGCATTTGGTTGGACAGAACTCCAGGAAAGTCAAACACTAATATGCTCATGAACCAGCACTGCACAAATTCAGCTCCAGATTCAAATCCGACATCTTGACCTAGTAAGATATAAATATTTTGTATTTCCATTTGAGATTCTCCGTTAAGATTTATCATCGTACCAAGCTTGATGAAATGCTTGAGGGAGCTGATAACTTTCGACCCTGGAAGTATAGGATCTCCCTGTTCCTGGAAAAAATGAGTTGGACTCCTACATCAATGAGGAGATTCTAGTTCCATAGGGAGATGAGGCTAAGGCCTTACACAAGAAAAAGTTGGTTATGGATAAGAGGATTATTGTTGATTCAATCAAGGATCACATCATACCATAGGTGTTCTCCCTAATGACACCTAAAGCTATGTTTGATGCCCTCACCAAATTGTTTGAAGGAAATAACATAAACTAGAAGATGACCTTGATGAACCAGTTGAAGAATGTGAAGATCTAGAATGCAGAGACCATATAGTCATACTTCACTAGGGTCATCCAGATCAAAGAAGAACTTGAAGCCATAGATGAAGAAGTGGAGAATGCATATATTGTAATGACCACCTTGAATGGTCTCCTTAGGACATGGGACTCTTTCATTGAAGGGGTTTGTGCCAGAAAGAAGTTAGTTAAGTTCAGTAGACTATGGGAAGAAAGCTCTCAAGAAGAAGCTTGGATAGCAGCTTGAGAAGAAAAGATGGGAACTGAAGATCAATCTCTCATAGTACAATCCAAGAAAACCAAATCTAGCCACCACAAAGGTAATCACTCTCTTCAAAGGAATAACTTTAGAAATCCTAGAGATAAGTCTAAGTTCATTTGCTATACATGTGATGAAAGAGGACACTTTGCTAGAGATTCTCCTAGAAACAAAAGTAGCTCTCACAAGAAGAAGGGAAATAAGAGAAGACATCATGCTCATGCTGCAAAGGATGATGAACCTTCCACAGAGAGAAACAGACAAGACAGTGATGATTCTTCAAATGATGAAGAATATGTTCTGATTTCCACTCTCATGGGAACTATCACACATGGCAGCAATGATTGGATTATAGACAATGGTGCTTCCAAACATATGACAAGATTCAAGGAATCCTTTGTGAAATTATCTAAACATGAATCACCTCACAATGTGAAACTCGGAGATGACTACCATTATCCAATAAAAGGTAGTGGTTAATCCTCATACAAGCTAGAATTTGGAAATTCTATCAAAATGAAAGATGTATTGTGTACCTGGACTAAAGAAGAACCTCCTCTCCATATCTGCATTAGATGCAAAAGGAATGAGGGTTGCATTTGTAGATGGCCAATTCCTCATGTGGCCAAAGGGAAAGTCTTTTGATGATGCAGTAGTGATTGGGGAACAAGAAGGAGGACTATACAAATTGAAGGGCCAACTAGAACAAGCTTTGGTTCATGACTTGGTAGAACCAAATGAGCTTTGGCATAGAAGGCTTGCACTTGTGCACTACAGAGCACTACCCCTTGCAAGTAAAGTTGTTGAAGGTCTCCTAGAAATGCAGACAAAACATGAAGGTGTATGCAAAGGATGTGTGAAAGGGAAGAACACAAAGAAGACATTTCCAAGTAGCGAGAGCAAGGAAAAATGAATCTTGGAAATCATCCACTCCGATGTATGTGGTCCAATGTCATCCAGTTCACTAAGTGGATATGTATACTATGTTTCTTTTATTGACAATTTTTCTAGAAAGGAATGGATATAATTTATGAAGAACAAAGATGAAGCATTCAGCAAGTTCAAGGAATTCAAAGCCTTGATCGAGAATCACACAAAAAAGAAGATCAAGACCTTTCGATCAGATAATGGTGGAGAATTCACATCAAATGAATTCAAAGAGCTATGCAAAGACTCAGGGATTAAGAGGAGCTATCCACTCCATATAATCCACAACAGAATGGGATTGCAGAAAGAAAGAATAGAACGATCATGGAAGTAGCAAGGGCCATGCTTCATGATCAAGATCTTCCCATGCATCTATGGGCAGAAGCTGCTAGAACAACAGTGTATGTACAAAACCATTCTCCACATAGAGTACTCGAGAAAAAGACACCTGAAGAAGTCTTATTCGGTAAGAAACTAGAAGTCAGCCATCTCAGAATATTCGACTGTCCTGTATACATACACATTCTGAAAGAAAAGAGAACGAAGTTAGATCCTTCGGGAAAGAAGGGTATATTTGTGGGATACTCTGAAAGCTCGAAGGCTTATAGAATATACTTCCTAGCATTCAAGACGATTGAAATTAGCAAAGATGTAACATTTGATGAAGTTTCATCCTACATCAAATCCATGAAGAGACTGGCTGAAGACCCTGAAGAAACAGAAGCACCCAAAATTCATGATACAACCATGAACGAATAAATTCAAGAAGAATATCGAGAATTAGAAGAACCTCAAGAACTTGTTGATCCATTTTAGGAGAAGAATCCTCACAAGAGGAAACCTGCTTGGGTACATGAAATTATCCAAGGTGTAGAAAGATATGGAGCTTCAGAAGAAACACACATAGGAAGAAAGAGAACTAGGTCTTGCTCCAGTTATGTAGACTTGTTATGTGACATTATTGATAAGGAACCTTCCAACTATGAAGAAGTGGCAAAAAGGAAAGAATGGAAGGAGGCTATGATCGAAGAGTATCAATCGATCATGAATAATGATGTTTGGTATGATGTCCCAAGACTAGAAGGGAAGTCCATTGTAACTTCCAAATGGATCTACAAGATCAAGCATGTTGCAGATGGCAGCATAGAGAAATATAAAGCAAGTTTCATGGCTCGTGGTTTCTCCCAGAAAGAAGGAATAGATTATGAAGAAACTTTTGCACATGTAGCCAAATACACTTCCATCAGATCAATACTTGCTCTGGTTGTAGTGATGAAATGAAAGATACACCAGATGGATGTCAAGACTGCTTTCTTGAATGGTGTAGTAGAAAAGGAAGTGTATGTGGAGCAGCCACTTGGTTTTGAGACACATGACAGGGAGTCTCATGCGTGTAGATTGAAGAAATCCCTGTACGATTTGAAACAGGCACGGAGGACATGGTATGGAAGAATTGATGGCTTTATATCCAGTTTGGGATTTACCAAGAGTAAAGTAGATTCCAAACTTTACTACAAGGTTGAAGATGGAAACCTAGTGATACTCCTACGGTATGTAGATGATCTGTTTGTAACAGGTATGGATGGGTTGATTGCTGATACGAAGAGGAAACTTGCTGCCAAGTTTGAAATGAAATACTTGGGTATGATGCACTATTTCTTAGGCATGGAGGTGTGGTAGAATGCGGATGGAATCTTCCTTGGACAAGGGAAGTATATAGTAGAGATTCTGAAGAGATTTGGGATGATGGACTGCAAGGCCATAACCACACCTATGGCATTGAACTTGAATCTATTGAGTGATGCTTCATCAGAAGTAATTGATGATACGATGTATCGTGAGATGATTAGGTCCTTGATGTACCTGATGAACATGAGACCGGATATTTTCTTTGCTGTGAACACCTTGATCCAGTTCTTGAAAGATCTGAGACATGTTCACTTGATTACTACAAAGCATATTCTAAGGTACCTAAAGGGTACAGTTGATTATGGGCTCAAGTACGAGGCAAATCAGAAGATTAACCTGGAGTGTTATGTTGATTCAGATTGGGAAGGAAGTGCCATTGATAGAAAGAGCACTTCAGGATGCTGCTTCAGTATGGGATCAGGTATGATCTCTTGGTTTAGTAGGAAGTAGTCCTATGTAGCACTGAGTACAGTTGAAACAGAATATATCACAGCTTGTTCAGCTACTTGCGAGGCAGTGTGGATGAGAAAGCTACTGTCTGATTTATTTGATCTCCAGTTGGATGCTACTTATATATATTGCGACAACTAGAGTTGTGTGAAGTTGTCAAAGAACCCAATGTTCCATGACAAGTCAAAGCATATCGAGATCAAGTATCACTATAATAGGGATATGGTGCAGAGAGGAGCATTGAAGCTCCAATATGTTGTGACGGACGAACAGATAGGTGATGTGTTGATGAAGCCATTGGCCAGAGTGAAGTTTGAGTACTTCAGGGAGAATCTTGGTGTTCTCCAGATCGAGGTTCCCTCCAAAGGGAAATGATGAGACCTAGAGCCATTCTGACATGGTGAGAGGATTAGGTTCCTTCCATGGTCAGATGTAAGGGCTAAGCCATTCTATCATGGTGAGAGGATTTGGTTCCTTCCATGTCAAATGTGAGTGTTGATCCATTCTAATGTGACTGTAGGATTGGTTCCTACATGATCAGATATAAGTGTTGAATTCCATTCTGGGAATGGAGGCACCTGGTCAGTTACTAGGAATACTCAGTCTGGGACTGGGGGCCATTCTGATATGACTGTGGGATGTAGTCTTACATGATCAGATGTGAGTGCATGTCCATTCTAATGTGATTGAGGGATGTGTTCCCACTTGATCAGATATAAGGGTTGATGCCATTCTCCGGGAGAATGGAAGTAAGTGTTCAGTTACCAGGAATCCTCAGTTTAAGACTAAGAGCCCTTTCAATGCGGTTTTTTCGAACATGGTCGAATGTAAGTGCAGATCCCTTTCGATGCGGTGTTTTCGAACATGGTCAAATGTAAGTGTTGAGCCCTTCTGATGCGATGTCTTCGAACATGGTCAGATGTAAGTGATAAACCCTTCCGATGCAATGTTTTCAAACATGGTCAGATGTAAGTGCTGAGGCATTCTGATACGGTGTGTTCACACATGGTCGGATATAAGTGTTGAGCCATTCCGATGCGATGTGTTTACACATGGTCAAATGTGAATGTTGGGCCTTTCTAATAAGATGAGGTCAGATGTGAGTGTTGGGAATGCCTTTCTGACAAGATGAGGTCAGATGTAAGAGCTGGGGCAAGCCATTCTGACTTAGGGTCAGATATAAGTGCTAGAAGACCTACATGAAGGGTAGGCCTACAACCAGCATGAAAAAGGGATGGCTTTATAGAACTTCCTGTGACGAGAAGAATCGAGAGATAGCACCATTCTAAGATAGCACCAATGATGATGATCCAGACTTGATGATGATCCAGATCAAGTGATGATCCATATGTGATGATGATCCAGACTTGATGATAATCCATATTTGATGATGATACAGTGATGATGATCCAGCAGTGATGATCCATATCCCGTGATGAAGAAAAGTTGAAGAATAATATGACTTAGAAGAATACTTGAAGATGAAGATGACTTGAATATGAAGAAGACTTGAAGATGATGATGACTTGAAGATGAAGAAGACTTGAAGATGAAGATGACGAGATGATCCAATCGATACAGAGAAGAAGACCAGTGCTGCAAATTGTGTCGAAAGAATACCTTCCTACTTAATAGGGAGTGTTGATGTATTTGTAACTTTGGAATGTATTCACTTGTATACCTTATGTCTTGTACCCCGATGTTTATTCCGGGAAGTGTCTATAATGTATTTTAGTCATGTCATGCCCCGATCTTCCTATCAGGAGGTTCTATAATGTAAACAATGTTGATGTATATGTAACTTCGGAATGTATTCTTCTATGTATCTTATGTATTGTAACCCGATGCTTATTCCGGGATGTTTCTATTATGCATTTGAGTCATGTGGTCATGCCCCGATGTTCCGATCAGGAGGATTAATAATTTAATCAAGTCATATCAAGTCATTAGGTAAGTCCCCATAGTTTTGGGGCACTTGAGTTATTATACACTAATTAAGGTGTAGGCTCGAGTAGTAATTATTAGGTTGAGCCTACATGTGAAAAGGAAATTCAAGTGAACGGATGAATATAAATAGAGTGTGAGAGTCTCTCTATTTATCACATTGTGAAATACATCATTCACTCTCTTAAGTGAGGCGCACTTGTGGAGGAGGAAATATACTGGGACTAGAAGGCCACTGCTGTTGGGAGATCTCTTACTGTTTTGGTGCTGATTTTATCTTAGAGGAAGTTGCAGGGTTTTCTCCTTTATGGTTTCCCCGAGGAAAATCTCTTTGTGTCTCTTGTCTCTTGTGATGTGCTTATGTTTTATTGCTGTGCTTGTTATTCTCTCAGTGAAAAGATCCTAAGTTCATAATGCTAGCTTAATGTGATGAAAAACTAACATGGTATCAGAGCCAACCTGAGAAGAAGACATTGTGCAGCTATAGGAACTAGGGCTTCCTAGTTTGTGGATCTTCCTCCACATATTTTCAGCAAAAGTATGCTAGGATGACTCTCCATTGAAGGGTGCATCTTTCTGTCGATGCGGAATTCAATTTCAAACATTCTCAGTTTCGATGTGGAAATTAAGGCTTTCTACAGAAGAGGAATTTTTGAGTGAGACTAGCATAGGATTTTTCTCCTCATCAAAACCGAAGTTTAGAGACCTGGATCAAGAAATTTGGTTGGGTGAAACTCCAGGGAAGTCAAACCCTAGTTTGACCATGAGCTAGGAGAAACCCTAAATACTAAAACTGCTAAGTTTTGGTACAGTCGCTATATTCCGATATTGGAAAAGTCTTAGAAGCTAAAAATTGCAGGGCTGAAGATAAACTCCTGATGAATCCTGTGTCCAAATATCAGACTCAGATTCTTTGTACTCCAGGAGGTATGATCTCTCCAAGTTAGGGTTCTAGCCTCTTCCAGAATTCATCCCTAAATAGGACATCTGGGGAGATCTGCAATATCTTGAGCTACAGAGGTCCAAATGGAATTCCTGAAGATTTTATAGAAAGGGAACGGACTTTAATTTCGGTGGTACAAATATCAGAATCAGAAGATGAACCAGTGACACGTGGCATGCCATACAACTTCACTGTTCTGAACAGTCCTGTAACAGGTCACCTTGGGAAAAGGATCATAAATCCCAAATGGTGAAACCAATTCTGATGAAAACTATGGTGTTGGATCGGGGACATGCTAGGTTACCTTAGTGAGAAATTTTAGACACGGAGGAGCAGTAATTTTGGAGATATCACAGAAACAGTAATAGGCATTTCTGCAGAAGAAATTGGAAAATTAGGGCTTCCTGTTCCGGGAGCTTCCCTCCACTGTTTTCAGAAAAGGAGTACATTGGAAAGCTCCATTTGAAGAGATCTATCTGTTTATCCAATCAAACCTAAAAGATTCCAAGTTTTGAAAATTAGGGTTTCTATGACAAACCCTAGATCAGCGAACTCTGGGACAAGGACGGACAACTCAAATCGGTAAGATCTAATCCTTTGCTATTTCCATTTGAGGTTCTCATTTCAATATGATATATCACATCAGCTTGGTGACAAGCTTGGGGAATTTGACAACTTCCAAGCCTGAAAGTATCTAATCTCTCTGAAGAAACTGGATTGGACACCTACCTGAGTATAGAGGTTCCAGTTTCATAGGGAGACGAGGTTAGAAGCCTTTCACAAGAAGAACTTGGTCAAGGCCAAAGAAGACATCATGCTCATGCTGCAGAGGATGATGAACCATCCAGAAAGAGATCCAGATATGAAAGTGAAGATTCTTCAAGCAAGGATGAATATGTTCTGATAACAGCTCTCATAGGTAACATTACTCATGGAAGTGATGATTGGCTTATAGACAGTGGGGCTTCCAAACATATGACGGGATTCAAGGAATCCTTTGTAAGACTGTTAGAACATGAATCACCTCATAAGGTGAAACTAGGAGATGACTACCAATATCCAATAACAGGTAGTGGGGAATATTCATACAAT